>CATIWO010054892.1:0-10369 GCA_949673435.1 Macaranga tanarius | reverse complement strand
ATTTATCCCACAGCCCTTTTGCTGTTGATTCACCTTCAACATTGAACAATACCGTGTCTTCTAGAGCAAGAAGAAGATTCGCCACAGCCATCTCATCTTTCTCTGCAAACGTCTTGTCTGTCATCCCTTCTGGTCTGCTATCCTTCCCCAAAAGTTATTAAATTATCCTCATTAACAACATAAATAGTGGTGTATTTAGATTGGTCACAGGGACTATTAAGGAAATATGATACGAATTATATAGAAAACTTGCCTGAGGTGCAAAACTATGGACCCGTAAACAAGAAAGCTCATACTGAACTTTTATCTTTGTACATCTGTCTAGAAGCTTTTTTGCTTGAAGAGCCCTTGGTACCTGAAGACATGTGGTACTGTCCACAATGTAAAGAATGCCGGCAAGCAAGTCAATGAAGCATAAACTGGAAACTTTTGTTAACTTTCTTATTCATGACTTAGATTTGACAAGTTATGTAGCCAATAAGAACAGCACACAACGTCAACTCTATGAGCTCTATGCATTGACCAACCATTATGGTGGCATGGGAAGTGAGCACTATACAGTATGAATCAAGCTTCTGGATGAGAATAGGTGGTACAACTTTGATGACAACCACATATCGTTCATAAATGAAGAAGATGTAAAGTCAGCTGTTGCATATGTTCTCTTCTACCGCAGGGTAAAGGCCGACGGTGCCATTGGCAATGGAGGACTGTCTGGTGAAGGTCATTGTTCATCCTAAAAGTGAATTCCATGAACATTCATTTTTCTTGCCACACTTTTGTAAGAACCAGAGTCGCAAACAATCCCTGTGTTTACACAAACAGTAGTCACATATAGGAATTTGCTATGGCAAAGTGTTGTCAACATCAGGAAAACATCTGTAATGGTTCTGAATACAGGGCACATTGCCTTCAGGGATTTTACATCCTTCTTTGCGAGTGAAAAGTCAGGAACGGATGCATCCCTCCTATTTTGAAAATTTTTATAGGATCCTTTTTGTCAAATGGGATTTCCTGTCACATGATATACTTAAGATTATGGTAATAAGAGACTTCAAACCATTTCTAAAAAAAAATAGTTACAACTTTTAAGTTAAGACTGATCTGAACACATGATGTTGAAGCACTGTTACACGAGGGTAACAAAGCCTGAAAAAATGGCAACTTTGAAGTCAGTTCTTAACCTCCTAAGAACGAATCCAGAAGGCTCAAAAAATTGAACAAACATCAGAAGCTGCAAATAATTCTGAAGAAATACCTGAAGTGTTGCTGATGAGTTACCCATCAAATACAAGCAACATTTGTAATGCCTGCAAAGTGGGGGCATGTAATTTTATGCATTTTATTTTATATTATTTGATAAGAGTGGATATGATGCATTAGAAATCATTATGCCTGAAGTATGTGAATTTCATGCATATTGTGAGTAATTACTTGTTAAATTATATGTGGTCTATAGGGGTATGTAGTGAGGGTGAGATGTTAGATTGGAAATTGGGTGTTGTTTAGGACTAAATTGTAAGAAAATAAGGACTAGAGTGTAGTAATTGGAAGTTCAAGGACTAGATGGGAAGAGTGACATTTCATTAAGGAGCTAAGTGGACATTTGGTAATAAATATCACAAATTTTTCCTTTATCCTCTTCTTCCTTATGTGGCCATGCATAAAATGTTAGTGGGTGAGCTTTTATTGAACTAGCTAAGTTGCACTCATTTTATTTCAAAAGGGAACTAGGGATTTGGTAAGGAGAGAGAGTGGATTTGGCTATGGAATTTGGAGTTTATGCTGGAATTAGCAACCTTCAAGGTTCAAGAACATCACTTGGTAAGCTATTTGTATTTTGATTGAGTTGTGATTAAGTTGGGGGGGTTTAAATTCGTGCTCTATTTTTACTAAAATTTTAGTCTTTATTTTTTTACTATAACTTGAGCTATAGAGCTCCAAATTTGGTTTTATTTGATTTTGGAGAAACTTTAGAAAGTCCTCTATAACTCTCAAGTTTTAAGTATGAGCTAAAAATGTTATTTAGATGGTCGAAATGAATTGGACATTTTATTGCTTACTTTGTCACCTTGTATGATCTGATGTTACTTTATTTATTATAATTAATTCTCTACAAGTGATGATTGGGTGATTTTAGTTGATATTGAAAGTAGACTCATGTATGAAGAGTTTATGTGAATTTGGTAATTTTTGGATGTGTGTGTGATTATTGAGAGCAACATGAACATCATGCATTAAACATGCTAACAGCAGTGTATGTAGGTTGGTTGTGAGTTTTCTTGTATTTCGGGTATATAGTGATATCTAGAGTTATAGAACTCCAAATTTAGCAAGGTTAGATTCTCTAGAAACTTCAAAATGTCCTCTACAAGTGTTTTGAGGTTTAGCTTATTCTGCTGTTAAGACTGACTGGCAGGGCTTTACATTTTTGTGCTCATACTGTCAACTCTATTTTACCTGTTTTATCCGAGTTACAACAAAAATTCATAATTAATTCCACACACATCCACATAGAGTAATTCTAACTGGGATTGGAAGTACACTCATAAGTCTAGCTTCAGTAATATTTTCATAATTTTTGAACATGTGTGTGAATTATTTAGGTATATTGAACTTTGAGCATCTAGTTATCCTTTTGTGATTTTAGGGTGCATTGCTATGCTTGCTTGTTTAAAATTGGCACATGATTGTATGTAAGAGTTGATAGAGCTAGAGGAGACCCTATTCAATAGGGGGAGTTTGTATTTAAGAAGGAGTTGAAGGCTTGAGGTAAGTAATTATTAACATAATGCCTACATATAGTGATTTTTAAGTAACTACAGATATTTAACTATATGGATTGTGTATGCCATTTAAGTAGCAAGAATGATGAGTATATATATATATATATATATATATATATATATGAATATGTTGTTTTGAGAAAGCATGATGAATATATATTTATATATTATTAAGATACTATTGAATGGTCGATTGAGTATATGTTGTGATGAATTGTGATCAATGGCACATATGAATGCAAGCCACTTGAGGTGGTATGGTTATACATATGTTGCTGTGAGAATGATGAATACATATACATATTGATTGATGTGAGAATATGTGTGATAGTGGGGCTGAGCCAGGCGGATATCCTCCACTGATTGTGAAATCTGGAACTAAGCCGGGTGGATAGTTCCAGTAGTGGTCACATGTGAGAATATGAATTGTGAGATGGGCAAGCTGAGCCGAGTGTATAGCTACACAATATATTTATGTGAGGATGTGAGAACTGGGACTAAGCCGGGTGGATAGTCTCAGTATGTGACCACTTATGAGAAATGCGTATGTGAGGTAATTTCAGCCGGATAACTGACAAGCATAAATATGCACTTTTGCATTGTATTTATATACATATATTGAATATGGATTAATGTGAGAATTTTAATTGTGAATTGAATATGAGAAGTATGGTTGTGAATTGAATGTGAGGATTTTGCTTGTGGTTTGCTTGAAATGGTGTAATTAAAGTATTGTGACACCAACACTTGATGTTTGATGTTTGGATATCTTGTTATGAAATTATGAATTGTGTCGTGAAGTATTAGGAATGTTTGTAAAATGGATTTGCAGGTGGAAGATACGGGTCGAGATTTGGGCATGTCTCCGACCATGTGGAAGACGGGCGTGTGAAGCTCGAGTTAAATATTGGCTGAGAGCAGACACTGGCACTCGCCAGTTGTCCAGAGTTCTAAAGGGCCATGTAGTTCTTTCCCAGTTAAATTAATTATATTCTATTAATTAGTTCTTGAGGAGAACTATATATATGCTTATCTTAATAATTGCTTATTGAGTCGCAAGCTCATTCTTTTGTAAATTATGCTTTCAGACTTATTAGATAGAAAGCTTGAAGTGAGTTAGTCGTGAGCTCAGGTGGGTCAAAGGCAGGCTTGGTGTCGACATTTCTATCCTCATCATCATAGCATTTGGGCATTTTGTAATCAAGTTTAATTGTATATATTAACATTACATAATACTTGTGTAAAGTATTTTCAATATATCAAACAACAATTTTTATTTTTGTATACCTATCTTTTATTGAGAAAATATTTAATATGTCATGTGTATGTTGTAATGTATGGACACTTGTATGTGGTACCTGGACAGTGCTATATTTGAGTGGTATCAGAGCGGGAATTAGATTCCCTCGGGACATGAGAACATGTTGCATTCAAGGCATATCATGCATATGTCATAGATGACATACAGTTGACATGTGTTACATATATCAGAATGGAAGGACACCAAGCTCAAACCATCGGCCAAATAAGTCATCAGAGTAAAATTTTAGATAAATACTTGTGCCTGCTTTATATGAGCTTGAATAAATTTTTATTTATAAGCCCTTCATAAGATGTATGTTCTTGTATATTAGTTAATGGATTAAAAGATGAGAGTAATGAGTGAAAGCAAGTGGATAGCATTGTTGATGAAGAACTATGAAAAGATAAGAGGGGAAGGTGCAAAGATTTTTATAGGTACTAGTAATTTTATCATAGAAAAGGAATGGTTATAAAGTACGGAAAGAATTCTAGATTGAATTAATGAGTACTGATGAAAGGAGAATTAGTTATGCAGTGTCGTTGTTTGAGCAAGATATGTGATGAGATATGAAATAAATATATGGATTAGATGAGTGTGCCTTTTAAAATTATTAATGACATATTATATTGATGTGAAGGTGAAATATGTATGAAGATTGATTATTATATGCGATATATTTTTATGATGTGAAGATTAATGTGAATGTATTGTGATCTTAGCAATATTCATGTATTACCAATAATAGTATATTGGTGAGACTCAGTTAAATGTAATTGTAGTGTGGTGGATAACTGAGCTTAATTGAGATTGTTTATAGAAGTATAGTTATTTTATTATAGGATTGGCCCTACTTTAGTAGGGAGATGTCTATATTTTAGGGGAGGTTCTGTCAAATTTTTGGAAGATTTCTCGTAAATTGAGCTTTTGTCATTAGGTTCTTATGATAAAGCCTTGTGTGTAATAGATGAATTATAATTTATAGGTTGTGATATGAGATGTTAATGATGGTATATGTAAGATATAAGTGGAATACTAAATAACTACCATGTGAGGTTAATGTATGCATTATGTAATTGAAAATATAGGAAAAACATATAACAGAGATTATAGAAGACTTAAAAGTCAAAAAGGCATTAATAAATTTATGAGCAGTGCACCAGTTTCAATATATATATGTAATAGTTGTGATAGAATCCACCTAGAAAAAGTTTGAGGTCTTAGACTTGATGTCTGCTATTAGTGTAGTAAGTGGAGCATTTTTTTTAAAGATTGTTCATTGAAGAAAACTGTTGGAAGATCTTAGCTAATTAAACAAAACGGTACAAGAAAGGAAACATTCCAAACTAGTAGTGAACCAAGTGGAAGCTAAGAGAATAAGGAATAAGGAAAAAGGAAAAAGAAATTTGGTATTGTAATACAAATTGGACTTGATGATCATTTAAATGGGTATACATTACGTATATATGGCACAATTATATTATTAAGGATATGGTATATGTATTTCAATGCCGACTGGAATGTTGTAATAGTAAAATTAGTAATGAGATTTTATTTCAAAATAGTAGAATAATATGACTAATATGTAGATTGCAACAGTCATTGAATTGGGAAGAAGTATAGTATTATTTCAGAAATTGATTAGGTATGAAACTATAGTATCATCGTAGATTGATATATAAAGAAGGTGGGAATGGATATTTAGAGACAGAGAAAGATAGAGACAGTGATTAAAAGAGATATTGTGCATGCTAGTTAGACTTTAGCTGTAATTATATAATCTGTGATTGAAGATGAGTAAGAAGTTATTTAGATGATGATGTATGATTACGTGTTGATGGTAGGTAAATAAAAACTGTGTATGTTTATTTGATTTCAACTATAATTATTTTCCATATGGATTGAGATAGGCATGAAGCTTATTTACCCGATTTTAAAAAATTGATAAAGATTAGTTCAAGGGTAATGGATGGTATGAATTTGTGATTATGGTTTGGATTGATTGGTATACCATATGTGCCTATATCATTAATGAGTAAGATTCTTTGATAGTATTTGAATGTCGAGGTGAGTAGTATTTTGGTAAGTAGTTATCAAATTTAATGAATGAGATGCAAGGATATGTTAATTTTGTTAATAGAATATTAAATTTATTTAGGAATTGATATATTAAGAATTGTATGTGGACTAGGTATTGATTGTATGATATATCAAGAGAGTATATTGTGAACTTGGTATTGTATATATGCTATTATTAATAGGAAATGCGTGAATTCCACTTATTCATTATCCTTGTGTGATAAGTATTTTGGATGAACTATATTACTTGAGTTGTGTTGTGGAATGCAATTATATTAGCTGTAAATGATGTTAATATGTCGATTGGCTTTGTGACCATCGACTATGTGAAATTAATTAAGTCAATTGGCTAAGTGTCCATCGACAAGGCAAATGATATCAATAATGAGATTGAGATATGAAGTGGGAACTCTTGCATTATGTGAATTATTACGAGATGCTATACTTATTGTTGAGATAAATGCAATTATTAATTATAATACTGAGATTTGAAATTTATGTGATGTATATTCAATTACTTATTGAGTATATTTATATTTTTCTACTATAAAATTGATGATTGAGGATGTTAGAAATGATGTAATGTAAATGCACCTATTTGACTATATATAATCCTATATATATGAGTTGATTAAGAGTACTAAATGTATCACAAAAGGGTGAATATATGAATATTACATGATGTGGGGACATAGATATACTTTGAGATTACGTTGTGAATGAGATCTATTGTATGAAAGAGTTATGGAGACTATAAAAAGATGAATATAAATGTTTGAGACTCATGATTGATTGACTACCATACAATTATGAATGAATTGAATTGATATGTATTGTTGTAAGTAAAGATTTTATTTTTAAATGTTTTTGAGTTTTAGGAATTCAATGGTTGAGGTGAAAATGATTTTATGAGTGTGAGATAAGAGTTGCAATTTTTTTAAATTTTCATAATCTTTGGGATCTTTTAATGGCATGCAATATATATATAAATAAATCTTCGATTTTTCTTTTCAAATTATTTATTTTGGCGTAAGAAAAATGTTCATCCTTGCATGTTATATTGTTATGTGTCTTAACTAATTAGGAGCTCTGAAAGAAGAATAGAATCTTATAGTTACAACCTCTATATGTCACAAAGGAATTAAATTTAAATTTGAGAGCTTTAGCACCTCTATATTGAAGAGCTGTGGTATACATATATTAGTCAAATAGGAACAATTGTTCTTTTATGTCTAAGGTTTAACATCTACATAAAGATGAGATATTTGCATTGGTTATAATTCATGTTAAAATTTAATCTCTGATAAGGTACATCATATTTAGTATCACTTATGTGATTCATTCCTTTGGGTGCTGAATTCATATGATATAGAAGTCTAAAAAGGGAATTTCAGGATTTGGAAGAAAATGAAAATTGAGTCTGAGATACGTAGAACAGTATGAAACTATAAAGAAGGTGGACCATTGGCATATCAATCGGATTTGCTAAGGAAATTGTTATTTAATCATGGTGTATTTCATGTGTTATTATTAAAACGATATAGATCGGATCCTAGTCATGTGATATGAAAGTTTGAGATAGAAATTTTAAATCGAAAGGTGAAGTGATTGAGGAATAAAGGGATTCCAATAATAAAGGTAAAGTGAAGTTATCATTCCTCTAAAGAAGTAATATAGGAAGTAGAAGAGCAAATAAAGTAGAAAAATCTGTATCTTTTTCCGGAAGATTATGAGATATTAAATTTCGGGGATAAAATTTTTATAAGGAGGGGAGAATTGTAATGCCTGTAAAGTGGAGGCATATAATTTTATGCATTTCATTTTATATTATTTAATAAGAGTGGATATGATGCATTAGAAATCATTATGCCTGAAGTATGTGAATTTCATGCATATTGTGAGTAATTACTTGTTGAATTATATGCGGTCTATAGGGGTTTGTAGTGAGGGTGAGATGTTGTTAGATTGGAAATTGGGTGTTGTTTAGGACTAAATTGTAAGAAAATAAGGACTAGAGTGTAGTAATTGAAAGTTCAAGGACTAGCTGGGAAGAGTTACATTTCATTAAAGAGCTAAGTGGATATTTAGTAATAAATATCACAAATTTTGCCTTTATCCTCTTCTTCCTCATATGGCCTTGCATAAAATGTTGGTGGCTGAGCTTTTGTTGAACTAGCTAAGTTGCACTCATTTTCTTTCAAAAGGGAAATAGGGATTTGGTGAGGAGAGAAAGTGGATTTGGCTGTGGAATTTGGAGTCTAGGCTGGAATTAGCAACCTTCAAGATTCAAAAGCATCACTTGGTAAGCTATTTGTATTTTTGATTGAGTTGTGATTAAGTTGGGGGGTTTAAATTAGTGCTCTGTTTTTGCCGAAATTTCAGTCTCTATGTTTTTGCTATAACTTGAGCTATAGAGCTCCAAATTCAATTTTGTTTGATTTTAGAGAAACTTCAGAAAGTCCTCTGTAAGTCTCAAGTTTTGAGTCTGAGCTAAAAATGTTGTTTAGATGGTCGAAATGAATTAGACATTTTGTTGCTCACTTTGTCACCCTGTGTCACCTGATGTTACTATATTTATTATAATTAATTCTCTACAAATTATAATTGGGTGATTTTACTTGATATTGAAAGTAGACTCATGTATGAAGAGTTTGTGTAAATTTGGTAATTTTTGGATGTATGTGTGATTGTTGAGAGCGACATGAACATCATGCATTAAACATGCTAACAGTAGTGCATGTAGGTTGGTTGTGAGTTTTCTTGTATTTTGGTTATATGGTGATATCTAGAGTTATAGACTGGCAGGGCTTTACATTTTCGTACTCATGTTGTCAACTCTGTTTTGCCTGTTTTACCCAAGTTGCATCAAAAATCCATAATTAATTCCACACATATCCAAATCAAGTAATTCTAGTTGGAATTTGAAGTAGACTCATATATCTAGCTTCAGTAATATTTTCATGATTTTTGGACATGTGTGTGAATTATTTGGGTATATTGAACTTTGAGCATCTAGTTGTTCTTTTGTGATTTTAGGGTAAATTGCTATGCTTGCTTGTTTAAAATTAGCACATGATTATGTGTAGGAGTTGATAGAGCTAAAGGAGACCCTATTCAATAGGGGAAGTTTTTATTTAAGAAGGAGTTGAAAGTTTGAGGTGAGTAATTATTAACATAATGCCTACATATAGTGATTTTTAAGTAACTATAGATATTTAACTATATAGATTGTGTATGCGATTTAAATGGCAAGAATGATGAGTATATATATATGAATATGTTGTTATGAGAAAGCATGATGAATATATGTTTATATATTGTTGAGAGACCATTGAATAGTCGATTGAGTATATGTTATGATGAATTGTGATCAATGGCATATATGAATGCAAGCCACTTGAGGTGGTATAAAATTTTAAAAAATGTGCAAGCCACTTGAGATGGTATGGTTATACATGTGTTACTGTGAGAATGATGAATACATATGCATATTGATTGATGTGAGGATATGTGTGATAGTGGGGCTGAGCCGGGCGGATAGCCTCCACTGATTGTGAAATCCGGAACTGAGTCGGGCGGATAGTTCCAGCAGTGGTCACATATGAAAATATAAACTGTGATATGGATAAGCTGAGCCAGGCATATAGCTACACAATATATTTATGTGAGGATATGAGAACTGGGTTTGAGCCGAGCGGATAGTCTCAGTATGTGATCACTTGTGAGAAATGTGCAAGTGAGATGATTTCAGCCGGATAACTAACAAGCATAAACATACACTTTTGCATTGTATTTATATACATATGTTGAATATGAATTAATGTGAGAATTGTAATTGTGAATTGAATATGAGAAGTATGGTTGTGAATTGAATGTGAGGGTTTTGGTTGTGGTTTGCTTGAAATGGTGTAATTGAAGTATTGTTGTAACACCTGTATTTTTATATGCACTGTATATGCATTATATTTTTGTGATATATTTAGTAGAGTTTTAGGATTTGCATATAAGATAATATGTGCATTTTTGTAAAGGGATATAATTGTACGTTAAGTTTTGGAGTTAATTGTCTAAATGGAAAGTTGAGGATTATTGTGTAATAATCCTATTTTAGCAAGGGGGTGTGTAGAGAATTTTGTGTTGATATTTTATGTATATTATATTAAAGGATAATTGTGATAATTATCTATAGCCTTATTATTTAATT
>CATIWO010054860.1:0-22445 GCA_949673435.1 Macaranga tanarius | reverse complement strand
TTATTTTAATTATTCATTGTGGGATTTGTAATCTTTTCTCCTCCCTCCTTTCTTTATATGTTTGATTCCTGTTTCGTTATTGTTGTTATTTTGTGTGGAATTGTGTATGTGAATGTATGGATAAATGATTAAATTGCATGGAAATGGATTAATTTAATCTACTTGGACTAAAATATAAAATTTGACAATTGTTTGAATTAAAATAGCCATTTGCATGTAATTCAAGAAATAATTAAATAATTAAAAATAATAAAACTTAAAACACAAACGGAGGCCGATCGTAAGGTCGGGTGGGCTACTAAAAGCCCATACCCAGTTTCCGGACCCAATCTCTGAGGACGGCTGCTGGGCTCCCTCCGTGGGATCCAGTTGCTGTATAAGTGTTTCCGGATTTCACCCGGGTGGCGACTCCATTCTCCGACCTAAGCCTATCAAGGCCCAAAGTTGTATTTCTAGTGGGCCCTGAGCCTACACAGTGCCGTGGTCGCCGGACACTTGAGCGCGCGCTGAACCCCGTCGCCTACACTCAGTTTTCGAATCCAGTTTATGAGGACGACTATTGGGCCCTTCAGTAGGATCCAATTGTTGTATAGTGTATCTTGAATTTCACCCGGGCAGCGACTACATCTCTAATCTAGGATTTATAGGCCGAATTATATTTCCTAGTGGACCCTGAGCCCGCATAGTGTTATAGTTATCAAACACTTGGGCGCGTGCTGAACCTTGCCGCCTACACTAACTCTCTCCTGTCACCACGTACAAGACCTTAGAATTTTTCATCACATATTGATATTATATTGTTTACCTTTTTATATTAATTTTTCTAGTAAAACTTTTGTCAAATAATTAACAATAAACGTAAAAGTAGTTCAATTATAATTGAAATTATTTGATTATAAAAAAATAATACAATTAATTATTTAATTTATTTATATTTAACAATAAACACTGATGCTACTCTCTACTAAAAAGTAATGTGTTTTCTTAATTTCATTTTTTTTATTTATTTAAGTTTCTAAATGAGTTTATTGTGGTATTTTTATGGTAAATTAAATTATTTTTGAAATGGAATAACTCAATTTTATGCTATATGCACGCACGAATATGCCAAAAGGATAAAAGATATCAAATGTTGCATAATTAATATTATATCATAAATAATTAATCATTTCATTATTTAAAAAATATAATTCAACTCGTATATAAATTAAAAATATTTTATATAAGCCTATTAATTGATGTCAAAAATCATAAATTTTTCGACCTTTTATATATTTTTACCAAACTTTAAAATTTAGCAAAATTATTTCAATTTGACATATTATTTGTAATTTTGACACAATCACAATTTGGATAAAAACTAAAAACTAAAACACATACATAATATTTAAAATGAATTAGCTAACCTTATTATTATGGTTCCATATTCATATGAAAACTTAAAATTATATAAAAAATGAGATGAACATAACTTTTACAAATTAAATAAAATTTTCTCATTTTCATTTTATATTTTTAAAATTATTCAAATTGAAGTGTAATTAACTATTGTAATTAGTATTTAGATTATATGGATATAGAACTTATAGAAATAGAGATTAGCTATTTCACATTATATGTCACATGCATGTTTTACTTTTTTATTTTCACCAAATTAAAATTTTGTTCAAATTAAAAATAATATGTCAAATTAGGTTAGTTTTGCCAAACTTGAAAGTTCGGTGTAAATTTATAAAAGCCGAAAAATTATAATTTTTGACACTAATATACTTTTATTTATAATAATAAATTCAGTTCAAAATAAATAAAAAGATGGTCATGTTAATGATATATACCATTATTTTATATTTATCATAAAGTAATTATTTTAGGTGTTCAAAAATTTGGATAATTAAAAATTAATAAATTTAATATTAATATTATATATTAATTATTTTTCTTTTTGGTGTAATTTAATACTAAGAGTACGCCATGTAGCAATTTGTTGTGAAAGTTTGATGCACTTTATATATTAATATTAGATTTTAGAAGAAGATTTATTTCAGTTTATCCATCACTTGAAAAAAAAAAAAAAAGGGATAACAGCTCTATAAGTCCTAAAGAAAGTTATATTTTTTCAATTGAGTCTTATAAGAAAATATTTTACAATCAAGTCCTAAAAGAAATTAAAATGTCCACCGTTAGTCCTACATCGTCAATTGTAACGGAACATGCTGATGTGTCCGACAGGTTGCACTTGTGGTTGACACGTCTGCCGCTATGTAATTGAGAAAGGCCTTGTTGTTTCGCCACGTTGGATGTGTTGCCACGTCAGATTTCCACTTTTCAGAATAAATACCCCTCTTATATCTCCAAAACCCTGGCTTCATACCTCTTCCAAAATGGCTCAAACCCTAGCTCATTCTTTCATGCACCACCTCACTCTCTCCCTCAATCTCCCCAAACGCTTCCTATCCACCACCACAATAACATGTCCTCCGTCTCCACCTTCCCTTCTCTTTGTTCGCCGTTCATTTTTCATGCCCTTCACTCTGTCAAACAGACCCGTTTCACTCTAATTCAATGCAACTGTTGTCAAAACCCATAGAATTAGCTGAATAGGTGATCAAATCTACAAAGGAAGTAACTTCCTTTAAGGGTTAGTGCTATGAGATCAGGTCTAAGACTGAGGAGCTAGTAGCAATCCTCCATCAGATGTTGAAGCAACCCACTACTTTTGAAATCTATGACTACCCAATATAAAGATTCATTGTCAATACTCAACAAGCCCTCGAAAGCGCTCATTCTCTTGTGGATAAATGCAGTGGCAAAGGCCTCATGAGGCGCTTGTCGATCATCCCGGCATCTGACTTTAGAAAATCTTTATCTCATTTGGAAACCACCATTGGGAACGTCAGTTGGCTACTTCATGTATGCTTTGCACATGACCATGTCAATGAAGATAAGTACATATTTATGCCTCCGATGGCTGCTAATGAGCCAATTCTTTATCTTATTTAGGAGCAAATTATGATTCTCTACAATGGGTCTTTGGATGATAGATCTGATGCTGCTGTGACACTTATTTCATTGGCTAGAGACGATGATCGGTATAGGGAGTTGATTATTGAAGAAGGAGGGGTTCAGCCTTTACTTAAATTGGTAAAAGTAGGTAAAATGGAAGGTCAATAAAATACTGCAAGAGCAATTAGTTTGTTGGGTAGTGACCCTGAAAGTGTTGATCACATGATCCACACAGGTGTTTGTACGTTGTTTTGCAAAAATCCTCACAGAAGGTGCTATGAAATTTCAGGCAGTTGTGACTTGGGCTGTGTCCAAGCTCATGGCTAATCACCCTTAACACCAAGATATTTTTACCCAGCATAATATAGTTTGCCTGTTGGTCGGTCACCTTGCATTTGAGATAGTTCAAGAGTGAAGAGTGGTGAAACAACAAGGCCTTCCTCGATTACATGGCGGCTGATGTGTCAACCATGAGTGCAACCTGTTGGACACATCAGCATGATCTATTACAATTGACGGTGTAGGACTAACATGGGGCATTTTAATTTCTTTTATGACTTGATTGTAAAATATTTTTCTTTTAGGACTCAATTGAAAAAATTTAACTTTTTTTAGGACTTACAGAGCTGTTATCGTATAAAAACAATCAATTATTTTATCAGTTTTATCTTTATCTCTTATTAATAATTTTCCCAAGGATTTCAAAGTGATTTTTAATTTATTTTCCTTAATAAAAAATAAATTATTAATTTTTCCTACAGCTAAAACTATTTAATAACTATTCTAAAAAAATGTTTGATAACTTCCTTAATTATTGCATAAAAAACTTAAAGGAAATATATGTAGTATATAAAAACTATGATGCAAAGACACTTTAATTAGTAGGTATTTTTCTGTATCAGTGTCCCATTTCTCCGTATTCAATACTTTCTAAACACTTCAATTAGAAGACGGACACTTTAATTAAAAACTATTTTCCCATGTTTGTATCCCTATTTTTCATGTGCTACCTAGTATATAAAAGTATGTAGAGGGTGGGTTGAGGGGACAGGAAATTACTAATAAACTCTCACTAACAATTTTTAACTTATTAATTTAAAATAAAACAATATAGTCATTTATTAATTAAATTTAAAATAAAATTTTCAATTATTTAATATGCAATTCAATTGTAATGAGGAAAGATATAGTTTGATTTCAATAAAAAATATAAATTAATTATCTCCATCATAATTTGATTTGAATAAGAAAAAGTTATTGGTTATTTCATATATAATTTAATTAAAATCAAATGTCAAAATATAAAATATATGTGTTGGCATATGGTTTAGCTCATCCAGCGAGTAAAAGCCCGATAATAAAAAATTAATAAATGAGCCCAACATTTTGAATATATAGCCTTTGGCCCTTCTAAAGAAAGCTCACAACAAGCTCAGCCCAGCAAGCCCAACCCAGCAAGCATTAAGGCCCATAAAAGCCCAGCAAAAGAAAGTCATAGAGGTGCTACCTCATCACTAAGGCGACGCCTCTATAGGCCTCTGGTCTACAGAGACAACGCCTCTTCACTCAGGCAGTACCTCAATGAATCCATTCCGAAAAAAATATGTTATGACCGTTAATATTTGAATGTGGCACAAACTATAAACCGATAATCACGATTTACTGGAGGAGAAACGTGATTACAAAGAGATAGAGGGGAAGAAAAAGAGGAAGTGGAAAGGGAAGAGATGGGATTAAAAGAAAAAATCAGGAGAAGAAAAGGGGAGGACTTCTGGATTTCAAAAAGGGAGAGAGAAAATAAAAAAGAAAAACACATGAAAGGAAAGCCAAAGAAAAGGGAAAGAACAAAACGGAAGAAGGAGGAAGAAGACAGAGAAAAAAAAGGGGCCTCGAAATTATTGTAGATGTTGTCGGAGCTTTCTGTAAACAAAAGCCAAAACCATAGTCCACGTTGATTGGAACTCCGCAATATACTACTTCTGAGGGTCAAAGACATGAAACCAAATCACTTTTGAGCAGTATACCTCCTTACTTTAACCTTTTTATTTCAAACAACTTTCATGTCATGATTTATGATTATCGAAATATTAAGGATTTTGGTTAATTGATATTTGTTGAATATGTTTGGTTGATAGGTTATGCATAATATTAAGTTCATTGAATGTTAGGTTTTGTGCTGATATTATTCGTTTGTTAGTTGTATGTGACTTGTTAAAGTCTTTAGCTCGAGTTTTTTTTATTAACAACCTTTTTGTGTACATCAGAAATCCACTAAAGCGACACCTCTCCGTAGAGGCGACGCCCTAGCGTGCTGAGGCGATATTTATTTCGCCTCAGTACCTTGAGGTGACACCTCTGTGGTGAGGTGTCGCCTCTGCGTGGCCAGAAGCTGCTTCTGGCGTGGCAAATTATGGTTTATGCATTTTTGTATTTTTTTTATTGTAACTGCGTTTTAAATGTGTCATGATGAATATGTTTATGAAGGAGTTAATTAGGCATGAATTACGTCAGGTCATTTATCCTTTCATTATTTTGCATACTGACTTTTCTGTTTCTTGTAGGTTATTTTCCTTCTGAGTGGACTAATAAATGAATTATTGCATGCATATGTAGTAGTAGGCTTATTTTTAATGTGTGTGATAAAGAGTTTTAATCTTTTCTCCTCCCTCCTTTCTTTACATGTGTTTTTATTCCTTTATTCTGTTTGATTTTTTGTGCTATTTGTGGATAAACGTGATTGTGAATGTGATGGTTGTGAATCAAACATAATTACCTACAAAATGGACTAATTAATAAATTTGGACCTAATTGTAAAATTTAAAAATTATTTGGAGAAAATAGTAATTTACATGTTAATAAAGAAATAATTAAATGATTAAAAATAATAAAATACGAAACACAAATGGAGACCGATCGAAATGTTGGATGAGCATTCCAAAAGCCCATACCCAGTTTTCTGACCCAGTCTCTAGGACGACTGCTGGTCTCCCTCTGTGGAATCCAGTTGTTGTAAGATGTGTTCTGGATTTTACCCGAGTGGCGCTCTATTCTCCGATCTAGGCCCAAAAGGCTCGTGATTGTATTCTTAATGGGTCCTGAACCCGCACAGTGTCATAGTCCCCAAATATTTGGACGCGCACTGAACCATGTCGCCTACAATATGTAATTCAACTACAATAAAAACATATAAGAATATTTGATCCTAATAAAAAAAATACATGTATAATTTATTATTTCATATTCAGATAATATAGTAGTAATAAAATATGCAGTAATTAAATAGTTGAACTATTACTATACAAGCAGACTTTTAAATATACAATAAGTATTAAGACATAACAAGTTTAAAAGCGGCTTTTGCTATGGTACAAACGTTTGTATCTATAAAAATGAAATTACAACCGTTAGATTAATTTTTATTTAATTACAAATATTGATTATCTTGGTGTATCAATACCTGTAAAATATATCAATAATTATAATTAATTAAATTTTAATCTAATAGTCTTAATTCTAGTTATATAGATACAACCGTTTGTACTATATAATGACTCTTAAAATAATTAGTATTTTAAAAAGTTTACAGAATTTTATCCTTTAACAATAATATATTTTAAAAATTTTAATGGAAGAAAAAAATAATTAACTTAACTTAAATTGACAAAAATTGGTAAACATACTCATAAAATATGGCCAAATCTTAAGAGGTAGTAGTGATTATCCCAATAAACCACTATGACAACTTTTCTAGAAAATTATATCTTTCAATCTATGAATAAATCAAGGAAAATGGAGACATCATTTCAAGGAATTGTCTACTTACAACACCTTTGTTATAACAGGCAAATATATAGAGCTTGCAGTTGCAAGCTTCTAAAAACTGCCTTGCACAATTCTCCCATTTGTGCACAAAATTACTCACACTATACATTATTTTTACAATGCCTTGATCGTCTGTCTACGCCACACTGCCACTTCCGGATCAAATCTCAGTTCCCAAGTAGGCCAATAGTGCAAGTCTTGCTTCAATGTTAGCACTTGTGGCTTTCCTTTCAAATTGATAGTTTTTACACGAACAAATTCATCACATCCCAAATCCTGATAAAAGAAAATAAGTGTATATATTACAGTATGATATATCTAAAAATTTGTTTGAAAAGTTTTGATTCATTGGAGATGTAACGGGTTTAGATTTATGGGCTATACAATGGGAAACAATCATCAGATTTATGGACAATACAATAGATTTATGGACTATACAATACGAGATACAATAGATTTATGGACTATACAGGCAGTTTTCTTTCTTACAAAGCACTCACCATAAAGGTGACATACCCCCCACTATATATTGGTGGTTGACGAGAATCGAACTTGAAATCTCCCCTGCTCATTGCACTAAACACAGACTCAGGACACAACCAGTTCTTTGTCCCAAAACATAGGTATTTCATTTCTTGTTTTGGGCTGACATGCAAGATTTTATTCTCAAAACTATATTTTCCCACAACTACACAACCCAAAAAAGCCAATCATGATTCATAATCTGTGAGATTATTCATACATAATCCAATAAGATATGTATCAAAATTCCTTAAAAATATGTAAATGACCATAAAAGTGTAACATGTATAAGAACACCCCGAGCAATATGAGGTAAACATATATAGAATTGGCCACCAACACCCAACTATCTAAAACAGCTAGGCAAAGAAAAAAAATAAAAACTAGTTTTGCTGAATTTTCAATAATGCTATAAGAGAAGAAACGCTTATAAGTACAGAGATATTAGAAAACAACTGTTATTATTATTGTAAATAATCATTACCTTCGTCACAGTAACAAAGTCATCCAAATTAGCAGTAGATTTTCCATTGATTTCAATTATCCATCGCAGAGAACTTAGACTGTATCTATCTGCAGGACTTCCACGAAATGACCTAATAAAAATAAAATCAGTCAAGAGTTTATTAAGTTCAGCAATCTTATGTAATTAACTCTCATTTAAGAGAAGCTTGGAGAATCAAGACATTTAGTGAAGTGCCAACCACTCACATTTGGAGGGCTATGAAAGTTACCACATCCTAAGATTGCCTAGGCTAAATGAACTTAGTCAATGACAACTCATTTCATGTCAGCTATGTTTGAGCAACTTCAGAAGTTACCCTGTCCCAATTTTTACAATTCTTAGCTAAAGGTGCAGGCAAATTTGCATAGCTTGCCAACAATTTTAGCTCAAGATGCAGCCCAATCCTCATAATCTATAAAAAAATTTTCAACATTGATATATGTAGCTGAGCATGCATGTTAACTACTTTTACAAACATGTTTCTGGGTAAGATTGTCCGTTCAAGGCTATATAATGGGTTCAAACAAAACTAATTCTAGCATCCTGATGCAAACATTCTAATCTTAATACTTATCCCAACATCAAAAGAGCCTATAACTTCTGGGATAAAAGGAAGATTCTTACCTTGAAACGTACACACCATGTCCTTCTTGAGGAAGAAACCCAAGAGCACGCACACTTGGATGAGGATACTGAACAATGCAGCCACACCAATTTATCATACGTGTTGTGCCATTCCCATCTCTAATATCTGTACCTACAAGAAGATCAACTTCCCGTCCCTAGCAAGCCATGCAGAAGAAAATATCAAATTAATTAACTGTTGACAAAATATTGGAAAGTATTCACATCTGCAATAATAATAAAAAAAAATATAGTGATTCATGCATTTCAATGTGTTGTCTACCTACCTGCCGAAAAATGGTCATGTTAAGCCTCCAATCACTGTCAACAGACTTCTCTAATGCTCTACAAGCATTTTCTATGTCACGAAAACAAGTGACAGGCTCTTTATTCACTGCCAATACCATGTCGCCTTCTTTTAATAGAGACTCAGCTTTAGATCCAGCCAAACAACTTTTAACACGTAAAACTTGTCGTCTTGTTGGATCTTTCTTGACAAAAACCTAAAGAAAATGATGATGTTGTATGCATACTTTAACATTTGATGCAGAACAAGTAATCTGAATAAAGTTATACAATACAGAAATTAAAAAAAAAATCAATGACTAGCATGAAATGAACATTTCCTTAGCCTAATCTAACAATAGAAAATAATGTGATTTCCTCTAGATGTAAAGTTTTATTGCTTAGAGCAGGAAAAAGGAGTATTACTCAGCATTCCAAATCTACAGAGTAATGCTTACCTTATCAACAAACAGGATACTCAACTGTTCGCATTATATGTATTCTCAACATGAGGATATCAACACTATTTTTGAATACCTAAACTAATATTTCAGGATATTGTCCTTCTAAGCTTACATGCTTACAGGTCTTCTCTCCGAGGGGTTTAATTGTTGCAAATTGTTCTCTTATTCTAGTGTGCTCTTTAAATGTAATAAGTTACTAAGATCAGCAGACCTCCACTTACACAATGATTTTACATTTTTAGGTGAGTGTAATTTAGAAAGGAGCAATTATCCCATGAATGGAAAAAGTTATGGCCAGCCAGCCAAATCCTGGCCATGGGATTGAGAATTGAGATTGGTCAAGTTTGTATAAATTCACAAAAAGCTTGGTGGATAGGAACTAATAAAATGATGAAAAATGAGAAATATTAAAACCTGAGGTTGAACAAGTACATGAAAATTGAAATGTGATTAGACTTCGTTCAAGTTCAACTCATATAGAGGCACACAAAAAATGTTGAATGCCACAGAAGTTGTTCTCATTCAGTTAAAATAATTGAAATTGGAAAATGTTACACTTTCCCAACTAAATCATTTATTATATTAAAGCTATTGATTTTTTTTCCATTCTTTTCATTTATATCTACAAGTTAATAACTCAGAACTATACGCACAAAGAAGAGCCACAGCTAAGAAGAAAATGCATCTAGGCTGCATTTTCAAAGTAAAAGGAAAAATAAATATTGTCAAAGAAAAAAAGAAACATACTTGGGTCCATTCATCACTCAAACCAAAACTCCGGGCCTTTGAAAGTGATCTAGGAATAAATTCAACCTCCAAAACCCTAACAAGTGGCATTGGCCTTTTGACGCCATTAATTAGAAGAGATGGTCCATTTGCACCAGTTATGATATTGTCAAGTATTTGACTGATCATATAGATTGGAATTCCTTTAACGAGTTGAGGAGATGTACTGCCAGCAGATTTTACCTGAAAATGAAGTTATAAGTGTGTATCTCCAGTCCACATGATACTATGACAAACAGAATTAGGAGAACTATATGAACAATAAGAACCTTTGCTGAAAAGCTTGCCCACAAAGCTTGCACCTTTCCATGCTCATTACTTAGAACCCCAGTAAATGTACTACCGAAATCTGGAATTTAACATCATGAGAAAACTAAACACTAAATGTATTACCAAAAATTTAGAATTTAGCATCAAAAGAGAACTTATACATATGTAGCTAGTCAAGCTTGCTCAATTATTATCAAAATCTTACCAGAATCAAGCTCAATCACTTCCATATTTGTTGCTTTGTAACATGAAGGTTCAGCTGAATTGAGATGCAATGAGAGACATGAATTTGTCACTGTAGATTTCCTTGAGATTGCTTGTAGACTTCTTAGCCCCACAAGATATACTGACTCTCCACGACATAATGCAGGCTCTATTCCGAAAGCATGAATATAGTTCAGAATACAAACAACTAAAGAACAAAACTGGAACTAGAGAACATGCATGTATCACGATCAAACATATAAGACTTCAAATGATTGTAGCTGCCTAGGAAGCTTGACAATACTAATTATAAAAAAAAAGGCTCAAGATCAGAAATTCCTACGTGTGACATGATAAGCTCACCAGTTGGCTCATTATAGGTTTACAACTTTACCAGTCACCAGGATTACGTGGCAATAGTCAATTTTTGATGTTAAATCTTCTCTATTTAAAATCATAAGTAGGAAAGATAGTGAATCTCCAACGCCTCCACATTGGACAGAAAACAGAGAGAGCAGCTTCTCTATTTAGAGAAGCAGAACCTTCAAATCATTTTTCCTATTGTTAAAGCAAGCCTATTTATTTGCTGGCCAGTTGATTTCCAAGCATTGATTTATGGATATTGAAGATCGCAATAATACATGTTGCAACATATTGGCCTGTTTAAAACTGAACCAGCCTGATCTTGATGCCTTGAATGAGCCTATCTAGCTTGAGAAAACTTGGCTAATGAGCTTAGTGATAAATGCTTCAAATTATTCAAATTATGTAAATGTAGGATGAATTTGAGCTCTGAATAACAAAGCTGACAGCTAGAATTCAGCTCTATTGGAAAAATTTCCCCTTGATTCCTCCCCAGTCATTCCAAGGCTGAGCAGGAGCAACAAAATCCTCCATGTTGCATGAAATCTCTGTTCTTTGTTCCTTGATATTGTTTTCTTACAACAAAAAAGAACAAAAAATGAATGACAATGGGGAACATTGTAACGTCAACATACCAGGAAGGAGTTCAGCGGCACGGACCATTGAAGCAGCAATAGTTCCCAAAGCAGAGGGGTCATATGCTACAAGAGCATAATTGTAAACAGGATGAAGGAAAACCACCTGCAATGAAATAGCAATAATTCAAATACCAAAAAGTGGTTTTCAAAATTCTTGCATGTCAAAAGTTTACCTCGCCTGGAATTTCAACGGGAAATGCAGCAAAGGAAAGCATCACATCACATGCAGATATTGGAACTGTGTTTCTGTCAACTGCAACCAATCCCATTCCCTCAGAATGGTGTATAATGACTCCAGTTCCACAAAGATGTCGTAAATGGACACCATCAAGCAAGCATGATGAAGGCACATGAACCTGCATGTACGAAAAAACGAACATAATAGATTCAACAGGAAACCAACATAACTTTTCAAATCACTAAGCAATAACTCACCTTGATAACATAAGTTAACAAGAAAACAAGCTTATGAGAAGAAAACAGCAAGCTAAACTTGCTTCATTGCGAATAATATCACCAAGCAAACCAAAACAAAAAATCTTAAACATTTAAAATATAGTTGTGGGTGAATGATTAAAACATTAATAAACCAGAACATAATCCTAGAAAAAAGAAAGCATAACATGTAGTGCCTGGCATAGAGAGAAGCATCAATTGTTGCCAGATCCAGTATAAAAGCTGAAGTATCAGTTGTCACGTAAGGCTCCTATCATCATATATATTCTTATCAGCCACAAGTGTTACCAGGACAGCTTTGCTATAATTCCATAAAATAACAATGCTCATCCAAGAAGATAGTACAAATTTTTGTTGTTGACTGCCTTATTTTGTGAGCTACTTTGATACTTCATATAATCTTACGTAGCAGAGCTACAAAAACAATAATAGCTATTTGATACCAGTCACAGAGCTACAAAAACAATAATAACTATTTGATACCATTTTTTGGCTACATCTCTCTTTTTTCTCTTTCTTTTGTGTAAATTAGTTCTGCAGTACAGTTCTGCAATGCAACCATAGAGAAATATAGATTACAACACACATGCACACACACACAGAGCTGCAAAAACAATAATAACTATTTGATACCAGTAGCAGAGCTACAAAAACAATAGATACTAGTAGTACATTTCTGTAATGCAACCATAGAGAAATATAGATTACAACACACACACACACACGCTCAATGTTAACTTAGAATGAATTTAACCTACAACCCCCTAACAATGAGAAAACAACTAAAATCAGGATAACAATGAGAAAATAGTTAAAATTGAGGTAATATTTCTGCAACTAAAAATATTGAACCAGAGTAGAAGTGAGACATTGACCTCATCAGAACATACTTATGAAGGCAGTTCAGAAGTCTTAAGACTTTGATATATTACCTCCACCACCACAAGAGAAGGCTCTATGGCACGTTCTGGAAATGAAGCACAATTAACAGCTTCTGTTGAAACATCACTGAGGCATGAACTTGTATTTTCCCCAGTTATTGGATTGTCCAACTTATTTTCTTCAATTTCACGAGAATCACGAGAGGAAATGTCAGTATCAACAATTCCATTTCTAGAAAAAACCCCAAGCACTTGTGTATTTATTTCAACATCATATTTATCTTTTGAATTTTCTTCTGTAGAAGCGTGATCATTACCGGCGTCCAAACTAGTAACAGCAAGAGTTAACTCCAGATCATTGGTTTGAGGCATGTGTTTCAAATGAGTGGTTTCACTATTTAATTCAGATGTTTCTGTTTTTAAAACTTGTCCAATATCACTAATACAAGATGAAGGCAGTAGGGTCTCAGACTGAATAGCAGGTCTTGCGTTCCATAACCCAGTATTATCATCACGAGTATATATCTTTGGAGCATCATACCATTCATGGCGATCAACTGTGACTAGGGCAGACTGCAGTCTCACAGAAATTAATAGGAAAATACAATTATCAGCAGTAATAAATTTTATGAGAAAAATATATAGGTGAATATGTGCATGCTGATTATTAGTGGTGTTTACAGACTTAGTTTCAGAATTGTGCACCTCCTCTTTTCTACCATCCAATTTATATGACAACATCAAAGTCATGATGTGTAGAATATGATTCATTGAAGCTTTGGTATTGAAAACTTTAACAACAAATGCTACATGTGATATGCTATGAACTATTGCATACCTTCCTTCGATGGCGATCATAGTGGGTTATATATTCTAATGGCACTCGAGCACCCCTAGACAACTTAGACAAAACAGAGATTAGGTCTTCAAGTTGCGATATCTCCTCATCATTAAGCTTCTTAATGATGGCATGTCGAGGCACTCCAGCTCTAGAGAGCATATATCTGCATGAGGTTGATAATATTGACGTCTTATAAACCAAAGTAGCCATTACAATCCAAGCAGCCTACTAAAATCTGCATTTACAAACTAATATATAACTAAATAACTTTTCTTTCTTGTATCTTCATTACTAATATGACACGCATGAGAAAATTTTCTGTCACCAGAAGGTCTCAAATTGATTTTCAGCCAAAAACTTTAAGGCTGTAGATTTTGGTTCCCGTATAGTTCCTCCATAAGTAATTAATTCTCTATAAAAATCACAAAGGTGGGAAAGGTTTTTCTTGCCTAAACTTATAGAACTTTTAACCAGTCATGATATTTTCAAGAACATAATGTCAAACAAGATTGAAATTGAAATGTCAAACAATATTAACTGACCCAGGTTCTGCAACATATACGAGCCCACAATGGAAGCAAAAGTTTCTAGCCTGTTCCAAACAAAAGTTGAACATGAGGCTTTTGAAAATAAAAATGAGTGTTGTAAATTTTAGGCAGCCATATGATAAACTATAAACAATACTAATGAACCAATCTGACCCACCTGTTGATAAGACAAAGAATGAATCACTGCTCCACTAACTTCTAAAAAGTGGTTTGGTGTAATTGAATGCAAATCTTGAACCTGAAAGAGATTTCAGTGATAAATCAGATATTTCATATATTGAACTTCGAACATACCCTAGGAAAGGAGTACTGGTAAGTAGCTGTTCAAAGATAGACTTATCACAAGAACTTATATATTCACAGTTGAATGTTTATAATTTCCTTTCATTGGTGGATCTATGGAATGATAGAAATATAACAATCAGCAAGCTGAACATAAATGATCAAACACCAGGAATCAGGCATCAAGTTCAGTACATATAATCACCAAGCAGAGCCCAAAGGATGTACTTATACCATCTTCTACAGATAAATTTAGATAAATGATCAAAGAAATCTGAGTTGATTTTAAAAAAAGATAAATAGAACCTAAAATAAGTCTTACCACTAAGTTTACAGTCAATGACTTGCCACCTCTTTCGATCTGTATTTCAACTTTGTGGCCAACACTATCATCAAGTAATGTCTCCAACTTCAAAAATCGAGTAGTTACCTGCATTTATTAATACTATCAACATTTCAAACTCCAATCTGATAACAGGTAACTAAAGATTCTATTTTGGCATGAAACATCTTATAATATAATCATAAGTAAAATCTTTAGTTTGTATGCACAAAAAAGGCAAAAGAATCAAGTGATCTTCGGGTAATCATTCAAAATACAAAGCAGGCTTATGAGTTTGACAGTTAGCTGCAGTAATTCAGTTGTCAACAACTCCTTGTAAACCGAAAAAACCAAAATGTTACTTGTCTTTTATCCATTCATTATTTAGTACATTTTGCACAGATTGTAATTTGTGTAATCACAAAATTTTGACGGTCGTTCTTATTAATAGTCCTCATTACTACAATTCTTGTAATAGCATACACAACTTAAACATGAATGTATGCTAATGAATTTTAAGCTCAAATACCTTCAAAAATATAATGTAATATTTTATTGCTTAAATAATTCAAGAAACTAAGAATATTCAAAAGTTACAGTAAATGTGTTGAAAAATCCTCTTATCTTTGGGATGCTGAGAAATTAACAGATTGGAACACTTCTGTTTGTGTACACACACACACGCACGCACGCACATATATACACATATCTATCCAGCACTATGTGAGAAAACCTTTCATTGCCACTAACTAAGCACTAATATGCTTGTGACCTCATAAGGATGTCACCTTTCAAACATGATCCACCAAATGGTTAAACAAGCAGAAGGCACCTGATTCATACCTTCAAAAATTTGGCTACTCTGGAACTAACAAAAACTAAACAGCAAAAGGATAGACGAGAACAAACAAAGAAGAGAGACGCAGAAAGAGAGGAAGAAAATGGGAATGCAATTCAGCTCCAGAACTAGTATAGCAATTGCTACTCAGGTCTCTAGGAAGCTTTTGTTGTAAGGCATCAAGAATGTTGTGCGATTGAAGGAAAAACATACTTCCCTATTCATGCATACTAGAACATCCCCTGGTTCCAATTGCATATGAGCTGGACCACCTGGCACCTGAACAAGCCAATATCATGGGAGTGAAGGAAAAAATAAAAAAAAAGTCAAACCTAATAAAGTTTAATTACAATAAAGACTATGAAAATGCATATGTGAGCTCACCACAGAGTGGACAACAAGCATTCCAGTTTCATTTGGTGGAGAAGCACGCCTTACCATCTATACAGGCCAAAAGTAGAATAAGATAAAGACACTAAACGCTTTGCTTAACAGTTATAATGAAGAAGAATTAGATACCTGCTCTGTTTCACTTTGAAGACCAAGACGCCGTGCTTTTTCAAATCCTTTATATTCAAATGTAACCTAAATCATGAATCATGAATGCCATAACATACTAATTAGATCCTAGAATATTGCACAATGACGATAAAGTAACAAAGGTATCCACACCACTCAAACCTATAATCTAACATTAAATACATCCATAGCATTAAACACCAAGAAAACTATTTTTAAGGTGTACATGAATCAAGGAGATTATCTTAGCATAATTTATAACAAGATAATTAGTAATATAATATACCTTTTGTTGACCATCAAATTTTCATATTATTCTCTAGTCTGAAGGAACATATAAATGAACTATCACGACAGACCTGAAGTGTACCACGAGGTATAGGAGCCACTTCCCATTTGCCAATGTTAGAATCCTTGCCATTCTGGATAAATCTCAGTGCCCTAACAACCTGCAAAACAAATGCCAAATATCTCAGTGCCCAAAAACCAAAAATTAACAACAGAGCTTGGTTAAAACTAAAGGCTATAAATTTGAAAAAACCTCTGGCCGAAAATATTCACCAGTATATCAAAATATTGATTAATAACAGAAACAATCATTGCCATATGCCTTTGCATTTGCATACATTTAGATAAACATCTTTGCCTCTTCAGATATATTAATATATAAAAGGTTATAAAAAATTAGATCCAGAAATCATAGGTGCAATATATTTGTTTTCTTTGATGTCAATATTTCATAGTTATAGCATCACATAATGTCATGCCGACATACGATCTTTGTTGCAATCATTGACTTGATTGATGAGGAATTTCCTTTTATCATAATGGAAAGCATACACATATATCTTTCAGATGTCAATCTAAGTCATATGCTTCAGCTAAGAAATTTTTCTTTCTTTCGCTTCCTTCACATTTTCTGAAGACTTCAAATAATTCCAAAATCAAATGCATAATCAACATCATAAAATTTCTAATAAGCTCCAAAGCGTTCTAGGAGTCCCTGAAACCATTTTCTACCTGAAGTTCCTTATGCTCTTGTTTCTGGTCAAAATTTCAGATGCATGAACCTAAACCATAATTATGGTATTATAATGTTGAATATTGCCACTGATCTCAATCTAAACTTACAGTAAAAAATGATTTTTTGTTGAGCTTAATTCTTAAGTTAGAAAAATTAAATAGACATCTTGTTTCTGCTTTAACTTCTATGTGACTCATTACAAGCACAATTTAGGGGACCTATTTTATTATACCCCAATCCTTCATCCTAGACAAAGGTTAGAAGAATTGTACAAAGAAATGAGCAAATAAAAAATAAAATGATTACATGCTCTAAAGGTAAATAGTATGATGTATTTGATGACTTCCCCCCAGCATTCAAAGCCACAGCCCTGCCTTGCCGATCAATCACTGGTGAACCACTAGAACCACCCTTAGTTCCAGAAGCTGCCTGAATAATGTGTAGGACAAAGAAAGAACATTCCAAATATTATTAATCAGAATTCAAGAAAGTGAGAAACCATACTTACATAATGTAAGGCCAAAACAGAAATTGCATGTAAAAGTCATTATAGCATGCTAACATGGCCTTTCTTCATTGCTAGTATACCCAAAGATGAAGTTAACAATTCCTGACATTTATATTTGAGCATCCTAAATGTCTCACCTTTATAAACGCAAGCAAAATCTACAAAAAGATGAATTTGAAGCTGCAATTTAAGCAGCTTGCCAAATTTATCAGAGAATTTTTTTCAAACCACACTGCCTTGTTCGTTGCCAACTTCTTTTTTTTTTTTCTGAAAATTTGGGAATTTAAATTTTAAATTGTACTTTCATTTAATAACGAGAAAAAATGAAAAAAAAAATTTACATTCAAAATTTTAATCTACTCTCAAATCTGTAATAGAAGAACACTAAATATTGGTCAAGCACAATGATGATGGGCTGGCAAAAGGGGCAATAATGATGCAACAAATGACGATAGTACTAGGAAAATCATATTACTTTAAATTTAGCTGTCACGTGTAGGGGCCAAAAACTGTCTGAGGACATGCAGAAGTTCTATCCAGAATCCATATTAACATTTTATTTCAAGGTGAATTCTTCTGCTGATTTTCTCTCTTCAAAAGGATAAGAACTACATCACCTGTAGGTGAGAAGACCAAACACATTACAGCATTAACTTCTTTTACGCATGTTATGTACCAGAATAGTAGTCCAATCATGATCTCTTTTGTGTTGCTCCTTTTAATGTTCTATTCAGAACAGATTTTATGGTACTTCTGGTGAGAAATGGCTTCACCTCTCAAACCTGGAAGCTGTGATACCAGTACAAATGTTTGTACTAGTATATAAATACTAGTACAACTGTTTGTCTTACAGCTACCAGGCATAAAGAAAATGGATTGGCTGGCAACTAGTGTTGAGTCATAGTTTCTTCTTTAATGGAAAACTTGAATACATATCTTTAGGAGGATTCTATGTACACTAAATTTTTTGAAAGATGATCTTCACAATGTCCTTGAGATATTATATGTTTCCCACCTTTTCCTATTGCCCACCCATAACTGTTCTGAGCTATAATTGCTATCCATACAGAGTGTAATTCCACTCCACAACATCTGGCATGATTTTTCCATTGAAGTGTGATTCTAGGTATCTATATTCCTCACCTAAAATTGTTTTGTAGACAGGAAATTATGCATTTTCAAATTCAATCTAGTCATGATTGATCCAATTACGATACTCATGAAAAACATCCTCTATACATTTCCAATATTATAGCATAAGGAATAACTACTTACTTGAATGTAGAATGTGTTGAAGTCGTTATAACCATCCCTGCACCAAATAATAGAGTCGTTAACCATAATGATGTGTCTGAAAAGCTGATGGTTAGTGGAGAGAAGTGTTTTACATATCAGAGACTAATAAATTTTCTAAGAAATAACTTATTGCACACTTGAAATTTGTTGAGGTATGACCAAAAGTCATGCCCTAAAGTTCCATTCCACATAATAGATTTATGAGAGAAAAATAATTAAAAAAAGAAACCTATCTAGTTGCATGCAATCCTCATAATGATCACTTATGTAAAATGCCACAAGTATCAAAATTACTGTACTTTTTATATTTGGGAGCATCTCGATCCAAACGCGCAAGAGTGCCAGCCAAAATTGATATCTGTGAGTTAAAAAATTACATCGACAAGATCACTAGAAAGAAGAACTTGTAATAATCAAGCAGCCAATTTTCAATAAAATCATAATCAGACAGATCCAATAGGAACATAAGCTGAGAAACAAAGATACAACAGGCTGCAAGAGTGTTGGTCGATGAAATTCCTATATTTTGAGAGGAAATCCATTGCATAAAAACCCATAAACCAGGTAAAAGTTGGACATGGTGATGTGGTCTTGGCCATGTATTAAACAGTTAAACCGAAAGAACAAATTGGAAATTCTGATACAGAGATTTCATGACAGAGCCAACAGCTTAAACCATCACAACATATTAGTAAACAAATAAAAGCAAAAACTGGTTCTTTCATCAAATAAAGTGATCAGTTCAAGACGTACATACTTGAAATTTACTATCGGCATCCAACTTGCATAACTACACACACCTACTACAAAATGCAATTAGTGAATTTCTGAGCAATAAACATAAACCACAGAAATAGAAACCAATGAACCAAGATTGTCATTGGTGGACTTCTAATCCTTTAAAGACAAAAATACTCCATTCACTAGCCAATCAGAAATGCACATTCCTGTCAAGGTTTTTCAGCAACCAATAAAAAAGAAACCCATCAAAAGTAATACCTTCTCACGACTATCATTACCAACAACTCGAATTTCCAATCCAACACAAGCAGCCTCTGGGGCAAGTGGAATCTCCTCATAGTCCAAAAATTGTACTGCACCAGGATCATATCGAAAGAACCCAAAATCATGGACCTGCAGAATGACAAAAAAAAAAATGACTTGCAACAAAAATCATTCAAATAAATACAATGCACATTATAAATTGACATGCATATATGTGAACTATGAGTGCTGCTGCTGCTGCTGCTGACACTCTCCATGATATTTAATCTAACAAAATTATATTTTTCCCAAAATAAAAAATATATACTCTGCAGAAACTTATTAAAAGAAATGCAAATGAAAATAAAAATAGACAACTCACCGGATCTCTGTATATAGGATCCACAGAAATTTCTTCACGATTTACAAATATTGCTTGTGCAACTATTGGGCCTATCACACCACAATAATGAAAATAGGTGTCAAATAGAGCAAGAGCCATTGCAGAGTATAGAAGGGTAAAATCGTAAATTCACCTGTTCCCCGCGTTTTATCATCAACATAAATCGCTTGTTTAACATTTTTTTTTTCAAAAGCCAAAAAAAAAAAAAAACATAAATAATGATAATTCTCGAAATTCCTTTTTAAATATTTATTTAAAAAATTTCACTTTTAGATCATATCAACACTTTATTTCATAAATATATTTAGAATATATTTTTAAAATAGAAAAATGAGTTGTTTAAATTTAAATAGCAAAATAAATATTTTAATACATCAAAATATAATATTTATATAGATTTCTAATTTAAATATTTGTTTTTATATTTTCTTTATTTTATTTTAAAAAATTAATTTTTTACATTTTAAAAATACATACACATTATTTTTAATATATTTGGAACTGATTTAATAAAAAAATTATGTTAAATTGAGCTAAAAATTTTGCATAAAAATCAGCAAAAATCTCAATTATTTAATAGAATAATAAAAAATAACTAAAAGGTACCTACCAGGCTTAACGACATGTCTGTTAGTGAGAATGATGCCGCGTTTTTTATCAACGACGAAGCCAGTGGCGCAACCGGAGGAAGTAACCTCAGTGTCGAAGGCGTGACAAGCAGTAACACGGAGGTCAACGACGGCAGGAACTACCTTATTGATCGTCTCTTTCCAATCGCCACGTTCGATTTTCTCTGGAGACAACGCCACCACGTCATCGCCGTCCGCCGCCCTCTCCTCCTCCTCCCCCTCCTCGCGCTCTCCTTCACTCGATTGCACAGCGTCCATCTCCGATTCCAGCTTCTGTGAAGAATTATCGTCCATTACCAAAAAAAAGAATGTGACTGTAGTAGGTAGTAGCAGTTGTAGTTGGTGGAATTATATAGTTGTTTTTGTGTGATTAATTTGGAGAATTCTTCCTCGTCTTCGTCGTCGTTGATTTTTTTTTTTATTAATTTGGAGGAGTCTTCGTCGTCTTTGTCGTCATCGTTGTGGTCGTCGTCGTTGAAGCAATCAAATTTTGTATAGAGAAGCGCAATTGCAATTTATAATATGGTTTAAATGGGATGAATTAATGGAAATGAGAGTAATTAGGGATTTAATTAATCATGATTTGTTTTTTTCTAATGAATAGTTTTCTTGTTTTATTTAATGTTGTGGTTATCCGTTATGTACTTACATTTTTAAATTGATTCGTCATATATTTTTGTATTTAAAAAATATTAATATAATTTAATTTAGTAATTCATATTGTGTTTAACTAGGCCAAGAATCACTTAGCAGAGTCTTGGGTTTGTTTTGTTTGTTAGAGAGAGAGAGATCGCACTCCAAGCTAGCCTCTCCGTATCCCAAAAAGAGGAAGAGAGGCTGCATTTGAGCGACAAATAATATATCAAGTTTCGGCCGGCATTTCCTTCCGAGGAAATGGAATAAGGGCCGCCCTTAATGTAGCTCTCTTACCTCCGATAACTAGTCTATTTAACAACTAATGTATCGATAAATTTTAAATTCATTTATATTAAGTTACACATATATACATATATAAATAAAGGAGATTCTACAATAATTTTATTTTTTTGCCACTATGATTTTACTAGGGCTGAGCACGAGACGGAGAAAAAACCGAATCGAACCGAAAATCCGAACCGAAAGATAAAAAACTGTACCGGAACCGATTAATTTTAACTCCGAACCGAATGAAACCGGACCATTTTACTAATCTGGTACGGTACTGGAGATTTGTTAAAAACCGTACCGGAACCGAACCAAAACCGTACCAAAACTGGTACCGAACCGAAAACCGAATATAGTACCAGATATTATATGAATAAATAATATATATATATATTATTAACAAAATTAAAATTATTAATTTCATTATTATTACTATTATAACAAATATTTAAATTACTTAAAATAAAATATTATTCACAACTAATTTAATATTAAAATAAAAAA
>CATIWO010054851.1:0-11039 GCA_949673435.1 Macaranga tanarius | reverse complement strand
TCACTCATATTATCAACTCTTGATAATAAACTCATTTAACATAATACTAAGGGTAAATACTCAAATAAACAAACACTTTGATCCAAATGAATATTTCATTGCCATGGTGATAAATATACAATGTCTATATACATGAATGGCCATAGGGAACATCTACACTAACAATACCAAGGATCAATAGAATGTCTTCATCTTTCTCAAAGTCAATAACTATAAAGTCTACTGAAAAATAAATTTTTCAGCCCTTACTAGCACATCTTGCAATATTCCTTCTGGTTCCTTTACTGTCCTATATGCCAGTTGTAGACAGATGTTTGTTGGTCTTGCTTCTCTAAGTCCCAATTTCTTGTAAATGGATAACGACATAAGATTAATAGAGGCACCATAATCATATAAAGATTTTTAAAATGATAAATTTCCAACATAACATGGAATAATAAAACTCCTTGGTTGCTTCCGTTTTAAAGGAAGTTTATTAGAGATGATGGCACTGACTCCTTTTTAAATGTGACTGTCTCGAACTCCTACAACTTATTTTTATTAGAAATCAACTCCTTCAAGAATTTTGCATATTTTGGCATATGAGCTAGACATTCCACCAAAGGCATGTTGATGTGGAGAGTCTTGAATCTTTCCAAAAACTTTGCAAATTGTTGATCATGCTCCTTTTTCTTCTACCTTTGTAGATATAGTACTAGAGGCTCATAAGCCCGAATTGGTGGTGACTTTGACTTTTTTTGTTCTCCTTCTTCACTTTTAGTTCTTCTGGTGTTTCAACTCTTTCATCATCATGTTCTTTCTCTCCTTTATTCTTTTTTTCTTCATACTCCATTGTTGCCTTAGGGGTTTGGATTCTTGTACCGCTTCTCAAAGTGATAGCCTTTACTTACTCTTTTGGATTCTTTTCCGTATTGCTTGGTAATGCACCTTAATTCCTTGTTGATAAGGAATTTGCTAGCCGCCCCATTTGAACTTCTAGATTATGAATAGAAGAGGAATGATTTTGGATCATTTGCTCCATCCTCTTTTGAGCTTCATCTTGCTGGCTCATCTTTGATGATATTACATCCATGAATTTCTCCATCTTACTCTCCATTAAAGTTCCCGAGGATGAACCTTTGTCTTAGTGAAATTAAGGTTGAGGTTACTGTGCATTCTGACCTCCAAATCCTGGTGGTGCATGTGGTCTCCACTAATTATTTTTTTGATTGCTCCAAGAGAAATTTGGATGATTCCTCTAACTAGGATTTTAGGTATTGCCATAGACTTAGTTTTAAGGTCCTTTAAAGTTGCCTGCATAGTTGACACCCTTTGTAGCCATCCCTTGCATAATTTGACATTCTATGGTAGAATGACCTCCTTTACATAGTTCACATGAGGAGGATAATGTAGATACTGCATTCACATTCACTTTGTTCATCCTATTTGTCAGAGCATCAAGCTTTGTGTTCAATATAGTAAAATTGTCCACTTCTATGGCTCCAGCCTTCTTTGTAATGATCCTCTCATTAGACCACAAACGTTGTGTATTTGCCATTTCTTCAAAGAGATCCAAGGCATCTTCTGATATCTTTGACATAATAGTACCTCCAGCTACTGCATCAATGTTGACTCTAATCGCATGATTGACTCCTTTGTAGAATGATTACACCAAATCCCATGTAGGAATCAATTGAGGTGGATACTACTTCTGAAGGTCTTTGAATCTTTCCCAGCACTCGTAGAATGTTTCATCATCTCTTTGAAAGAAAGAGTTAATCTCATTTTTGATCCTCAACACCTTTGCAGGTGGTAAGTATTTATTAAAAAAGGCTGTGCAGAGCGCTTGCCAAGTGTTGATGGAGTTGGATGGCAAGCTTGTAAACCACCTCTTTGCTTTGTCCATAAGAGAAAATGGAAAGAGAATCAACCAGATTGTATCAGGTTGTACTCCATTCATCTTAAAGGTAGAATAATACTCTAAAAATCCAGACATATGACTAAATGGATCTTCATGTGGTAGCCCATTGAATGGTGAATTTTGGATCATTTAGATCATTGCCAACTTGATTTTAAAGTTGTTTGCTGCTACCGCCGGCATTACAATTGGTGTCTGATCGCCTTACACATTGGGACTCACGAAATCTCGCATGGTTCTCTGACCATTCTGAGGATTTTGAAGAACTTGTTGCCTCGGTGGGTCATTCTCTAAGTCTATTTTGCTTGGTGATTGTCTTGATTTGATTGTTTGTTTCTTTTTCTCATGAACTGTCTTCTCTAACTCCAAATCAAGTGGTATTAACATAAGTCCTTGTTTGTTTGCACTTCGTGTGGTGTGCATCAACCAACACAAATTCTTGCAATACCACAATTATACACAAAATTAAAAATAACATCTAAAGATATCATCCTACAAAGATTGTGCTATTAGATATGTCGCATTTCCAATTTAGTCCTATAACTTCTATTTTTAACAATTGAGTTCTATAAAGAATTAAAAAATTAACCGTTAGTCCTATGTCGTTAAGTGTTACGGAATATGCACATGTGGCAGTATTTTTGCCCATATGGACTATGAGTTATTGACACGTGGACTGACACCTTCAATGTCGATCGTCCACATCATCACTGGTGCTATGTGGGATATTCTCTAACCTAAGATCTTATAGGGTTAAATAAACAAAATCATTTTTTTTATACTAAGAGATATACACTCAACATCATCAAAATCATTGACATCAAGATTACTACCACCACCAGCCATCTTTTCTTCATCAATTTTAAAGAACCATCATCAATCCTATCTAAAAATTAAAACCTTTAAAAACCTATTATGCCCATTTCAACATTTTTGTCATTGAAGAATAGAAATAAATAAATTGAAGAGATGAAAGAGTTACCATATGCATTTATACTACTATCAATCCATAGAGCACAAGATTACTACCATCACCAGCCATCTCTTCTTCATCAATTTTAAAAGAACCATCATTAATCTTACCTAAAAATTAAAACCCTTAAAAACCCATTATACCCATTTTAACATTTTTCTTATTGAAGAACAAAAATAAAGAAATTGAAGAGATGAAAGAGTTACTGCATGCATTTGTAAAAGATGAATTTCTTCTATCTGAATTGTGGGTACCACACAAGCTACTAGTACAGTCCATCATGTCCCTCAATCGTGGGTATAAGAAACGAGAAGAAGACTCACTTGTGGGAACAATAAAAGAGACATCACTCTTAAATGGTAACACCAGCTGGAAACGACAGAGAATATAAGAATTGTGGTTAGAATTAAGCCAAAAGAGAATGCAGTCAGGATGAAACAAGTGATTGCAAGGAAGAAAGAATGGGTTATGTCATTAAAAAAAAGGAAGAAAGAAATTGTCTAGTAGGAAGAAACTGGTAGTGTCAATGGGAGGAAATGGGAGTTGGGTCATCCATTAGTTCAAGATGTTAGGTGTTGTGGCAGTGAGGGTAGAGAAGAGAATAAGAATCAGATTCAGATTCAGTCCCAGTTATAATGACGATGAGGTGAATGGGACGTGGGGTCTTGTCTCTGTCCTTTTCACGATGCGTGGACGGTCGACATGGAAGGCGTTAGTCCATATGTCAATGACTCACAGTCCACATGGGTGAAAACACTACCACATATGCATATTCCATCACACTTAACGACATAGGACTAACGGTTAATTTTTTAATTCTTTATAGAACTCAATTATTAAAAATAGAAGTTATAGGACTAAATTGGAAATGCAATATAACTAATAGGATTGAATTTGTTATTATCCCTACAATATATATATATATATATATTGTAACAATAATAATAATAATAATAATAATAATTATTATTATTATTATTATTATTATTATTATTATTATTATTATTATTATTATAATTATAATAACATTTATAATAACAAAAATAATAATAATAATAATAATAATAATTCAAGTTATTACATTCTTCCCCCCTTAAGAAAATTCATCTTCGAATTTTCACATCAACACTTAAACAAATAGGGGTATCGACTCTATAAATCTGCCTCAGTCTCCCAAGTTCAATTTTCTACTGTATGATTACTCTACAACACTTTTATCATAGGAATTCTTTTAGTACGAAGCTGGCGAACTTGACGATCCACTATTGTCATATAATACTCCTCGTATGTCAAGTCTTCATTGGGCTCCACCGCTTGAGGTTGAAGAATATGAGAAGGATCGGAAATATACTTTCTCAATATAGAGACATGAAATACTGGATGGATCCTTGACAACTCAGGTGGCAACACTAATCTATAATCCACCTTGTTAACTTTAGACCGAATCTCAAAAGCTCTAATATATCTTGGAGCTAACTTCCCCTTTTTACCAAACCTCATCACCCCTTTAATTGGTGGCACTTTCAGAAATACCAAATCTCCAACAGAAAATGACACATCTTTTTTCTTAGGATCTGTTTAGCTTTTCTGTCGGCTAAAAGCTGTCCTCAACCTCTGTTAGATTAGAAAAACCTTTTCTGAAGTCACCTGTACCAGTTCTGAACTTGTTATTTGTCTTTCACCTACTTCCTAACATAGAGGAGATCTACACTTTCTACCATACAATTCCTCATACGGAGCCATTTTCATGCTAGCATAAAAGCTGTTATTGTAGGCAAACTATATTAATGGCAGATGTAAGTCCTACTATCCTCTAAAATTTATAACACACATTCTCAGCATATCCTCCAATGGCTGAATGGTCCTTTTTGACTGACCATCTGTTTGAGGATAAAAAACTGTGCTGACATCAAGCTTCGTATCCAATGCCTTATGTAACTCTTGCCAGAAAACTTAAGTAAAAGTAGCTCCTCTGTCTTACACTATACTTTCTGGCACATTGTGAAGATAAACAATTCAGTTAATATATAATCGAGCTAACTTATATGTTGTATAAGTCTTCTTTATCGATAAAAAGTGAGTTGATTTGGTTAATCTATCCACTATCACCCAAATGGCATCATAGCCATTTATGGTACGTGGTAATCTAGAAACAAAATCCATTGAAATCATATCTCATTTCTATTCAGGAATGGGGAGCTGTTAAAGTAACTTAGATGGTCTTTGATGCTCAAGCTTCACCTGCTATCATGTGAGACACTTGGATACAAACTTCGGAATGTTTCTTTTCATCCTAATCCACCAATAAGTACTTTTTAAATCATGGTACATTTTGGTAGAACCTGGATGAACACTATAAGCAAAAAAGTGTGCCTCTTCTATAATCTCCTTTCTCAGCTCATCTATATCTAGTACACATAACATGTTGCCCAAATGTAGTAAACCTTCACTGTTAATTCTAAAATCTCGAGAATGACCTTGTTGAACTTTTATTATTATTCTCTGTAATTGTGGGTCCCTTCTCTGAGCTTTCTTAACTCTATCCAAGTAAAATGATCGTACTCTAAATTGAGCTAAAAGACATTTTTTAGTTACCTTCCATTACAACCCTTGATCAATTAGCTCATGAAATTCTTTAATGATTTGCCTCCTTTTAGTGCTAATGTGAGCAAGACTGCCTGCTGACTTTCTACTCAACGCTTCAGCTACCACATTAGCTTTACCTGGATTGTAAAGAATAGAACAATCATAGTTCTTGAGAACTTCCATCCACCTTATCTGCCTTAATTTTAAGTCTCTCTATTGAAAAATATACTTAAAGCTCTTGTGGTTGATGTATATTTCATAAGTTACACCATATAAGTAATGCATCCAAATCTTCAATGCAGACACTACTGCCGCCATTTCTAAATCATGAGTAGGATAGTTCTGCTCGTGCTTCTTTAATTGACATAAAGCATAAGCAACCACTCTTCCATTATGCATTAATATAAATCCTAATCCTACTCGAGAAGTATCATAATATACATCATATCCTTCATTTCCTGAAGGTAAAGTCGACACTGGAGCTGAAGTCAACCTATCTTTGAGTATTTAAAAGTTCTCTTCACATTTATTAGTCCACACAAAATTAGCATTCCTTTGAGTTGACCTTATTAAAGGTGCTGCTACTCTGGAGAAATCCTTCATAAATCTCCTATAATAGCTAGCTAAACCTATAAAACTTCTTACCTCCATTATAGTTGTACGTCTTGGCCATTCTGTGATAGCTTCTACCTTATTTGGATCCACTTGAATGCCTTCTTTAGACACCACGTGTCTTAAAAATGCCACTTGATTTAACTAAAACTCGCATTTCGAGAACTTGGCATATAATTAATGTTCTCTCAAAGTCTGAAGTACCATCCTCAAATTCATAGCATGCTCATCATTACTTTTAGAGTACACCAGGATATCATCAATAAAAACTATTACAAATTGGTCTAAGAATGGCCTAAATACCCAATTCATCAAATTCATAAAAGCTGCTGGGGCATTAGTCAATCCAAAAGATATTACCAAAAATTCATAGCGGCCATATCTTGTCTGAAATGTTATTTTAGGTATATCTCCACTCCTAATTCTCAACTGATGATACCCCGATCTTAAGTCAATCTTAGAGAAACATTGTGCTTCTTACAACTGATCAAATAAGTTATCAATCCTCGGTAGAGGATACTTATTCTTAATAGTGACCTTGTTTAACTGTCTATAACTGATACAAAGTTGTAGGCTACTATCTTTTTTTTTCACAAATAAAACCGGTGCACCCCAAGGAGATGTGCTGGGTTTAATAAAACCCTTATCTAGCAACTGTTGCAATTGCTCCTTAAGTTCTTTCAATTCCGCTGGGGCCATCCTGTAAGGTGGCATAGAGATAAGATCTGTACCAGGCACCACATCTATACAGAACTCTATCTCCCTTTCAGGTGGTAGTCCTGGAAATTCTTTAGGAAAAACATCTGAAAACTCACACACTATCAGTACATTCTCTACTACACCTTTTGTCACTTTATGTGTCGCTGACAACCACCAAATACCCTTGGCACCCTCTTCTAAGCATTCTCCTAGTTGTAATTACGGAGATAAGATTCTAAGGTATTGAGCTCTTATCACCTCTGAACTTAAATTCTACATCATTTAGAACTTTAAAAATTACTTCCTTGGCATGACAATCTATAGTGGCATTATGTTGGGCTAGCTAATCCATTCCTAAAATTACGTCAAAATTAATCATATCCAAAAGTATTAAGTCTACCATCAACTCTCGACCTTCTACTAACATGGGATATAATGGAAAAACTATATTTGTTTCTAACTCATCACTAAGAGGAGTTGCTATAGATAATGAAACCATCACTTTTGACGGATGCCAATTCATCTTTGATGCAAAAATAAGAGAGATAAAAGAATGCGATGCACCCGGATCAAATAATACTGCAGCTTCTAAAACCACGGCCTTACTACCACTACATTGGATGCCTGAGCATCCTCAAAGGTGAGAGTGAAACTTTTAGCTTGCCCTCGACCTCCTTATTATGAAGTAGAAGGCTGTTCATAACCTCTACCTCTCGATCTGCCACTAGCTCTACCCCCAAAACCACGATCTTACTAGCCTACAAATTGAGTACCACTCTGCTGAGTATGTACTGGTGCCTGTTACTGAGTATACTATACTAGCTAAACAACTATAGCAGATGAATCCTGCAAGTATGCCTGCTGATAACCAAAATATGGACATGCTCTAGCAAAATATCCAACTTGCCCATATCTGAAAAGTAAGCTGCTGAATCCCTTGAGCTACAACCGATTTATTACTGCCACTCATATAAAGGTCAGGGATAGTCTCATGTCAGATGTGTTGCCTCTCTAGTTGTCTAACCTTCTCAATGACACTCTCTAAGCTCTGGTCCTCAGTCTAGATGCCAATATAAGCTGGGCCTAACCCTGTCATATACAACTCCATTGCTCTCCTCTTATTTTACATCATAGCCACAGTATGACGTGGCAGTCTGAAGAACTCATGGGTGTACTCCTCAACTAATCAATCACCTCTGACTATATACAACAGCTGCCATCTGAAATTATCCCTCATGGAAGGTGGGAAAAAGTACCTAAAAATCACTCCTTGAACTCCAACCACGTTATAGTAGCCATGTATGGCTAAATAGACTGCATGAACTAGTCTTGTGCTGCAGCTTGTATAGACAACTCCATAATTATTGTCCTCTGGTAATCAGTGTACCATATCCTGGTTCTAGCCTCAATAGTATTAATAAAATCCAAGGCATCTCTAGTACCATTAAATGAAACTCTCCCTACTTTGAAATATAACAAAGTTGCATCTGCATCAGACATTCCTTGATTCCTTTATTGAAGCATTTGCTCTAAGGGCATAGCTTGATTAAGTGCAGCTAGACTTTGACTAATTCCTGCTATTCCAGCTGTAAATATTGTAGGGTTTATCTCTGGAGCTACTGGCTATGATGGTTGTTATGGTGATTGGCTTTAAGCTACTGCTCTTAGTCTACCCTTTCTCCTAATAGGTGGGGTAGGAGCTGCATCCTAAAAGGATTGCTTATCATCATTATGGGCTGCTTCTACAGCAAGAGCAATTAGTGCTCGCATCATTTTGATAAGAAACAAGGATAGGGAATTTAAAAAATAACAAAAATATCCTATCACACAACCTGATTCTAGAAGCAACAATGATAGCAAATGATAATATTCAACCTAATCACCGTAATAGTTATAAGAAAAGACATACATAACTAGTTAGAAGAGATGCAAATAAACCTATGGCTCTAAGACCAACTTTATCATGATCCGAACCCAAGGCACGTGACCGGAACTAGGGAATGGAAAAGCTACATGCTTCCAAAACCCGTAGTAAGCCTTAATAAAAATTTTAATAAAATTTTGGTAGAATTTTCCCTAAAACTAGAGTAAACTCAAAACTTGTAAAACGAAGATACACTTCCAAATAACATCTCAACTAACAATACTCCAACATTCATCAAATATGCATCACAAGACTAATATCAAGATCATAATATCACGATAATAAGCTAATGCGGTATCTAGAGTACAAATATCTAATACATATAATGCCAATAAAATCTACATAATATAGCCAGGGAAGAATAAGACTGGCGTAGTAGAGAGGGGCAACTATCTGACTAAAAAAATCCTAAAAAATAATTTTAAGGGAGGCAAACCTCACTGAGTGAATTAATATTATAAAATGTACGTTAAAATCTAAATTTTATTGTTTATAAATATTAAATTTATAAAATGACTAAATACTTAAAATTCTTCTTTATAAAACCTATAAATCTCTTTATACAAACTTTCTTGTTCAAAAATCAATAATTTAAAAAATATCTTTAGTGAAAATCATAGTAGAACCCTAAACCTCAAATCTAACAATTGATGTCCCGAGAGAACAAGCTTAACCGAGTTACATCACTACTCTGGCCGGCGAGAACAAGCTCCACCGAGCTCAATCCACATACTGCCCGAGAGAACAAGATCCACCGAGCCAAACACACAATATTGCCCAAGAGATCAACCTCCACCGAGCCAAATACACAATGCATAACATATTCAATATTTTACCAGTGCGCACATAGTCCTGGTGACACCCACCAGGTAGCACGTTCTACCGTATTCTCCAAAATATTTATATAATAACATACTAAATCTAAAAACAATTTATATAAAGTGTTCTAGTAATCAGACCTTTTAAAATCACTGTATTTATGTATCTCATGTATGCTATCCAAGATGTCCAAATGATAATATTTTCAAATAAATAAATAAATATATAGAATATGATATAATAATATTTCATCAAATTTAAATACTGCAATTATGCATGAAAAACCCAATAATACATTTCATAATATTAACTCACAAGTAAAGTGCATTGGGCAACGTGTCCTAATCTACCTAGTGTTTGCAGCTCCAGCTCCAAAACTCTCTAGAATAGTAAATAAATATTTAATATATAATTATCAATTAAATTTCTAATAATACTCTAAGAATTCTAGAAAAATTATTAAAAATTAAGGAATTATCCAAATTTACGTGCGAATGCTTAATTTATGAGATTCGGGACTGAAAAATTAGTTTCGGTGAATTAAATGAATTTTAATAGGAATATAATAATTTTTCACCGAAACTATTCCAAAATTTTATCTCATAAATTATAAGGAATTTGGCTTTGCTCCAGTTATAGAAATTAATCCTTATTATTCGTACTATTTAATAAAAATACAAATAAAATTTCAGAAGTTAGTCATTATTCATCATCACAGCCGGCGAGTGGGATCCACCGAATTTCTTTGCCGGAAATATTATTTACACAATCCAGGTATACCAACATACTCACAATATTATGGAGAAGCCAAATATACACCCAAATACAAAATCTAACGGTTAAATTATTAGATCGGGTTAAAAATAGAAATTAACCATTAAAAATTTTGATAAATTTAAAACAACAACATCTGATCACGTGGTTGGTATCTATGAACTCCTAACAATAAGAGGAACTCACTGGTGGTGGTGGTTCTGCCTGACAGTCGCCGGAAAAAGAGATCCGCCACCGAAAGTAGACTGCCAAAACTTCATAGGCTTGTCGGTACAAATTTAGACCTTCTCAGATGAAACCAAAAATACCAGCGTATAGGGGATAATGAGAAGTATTTGTGGTTCAAATTTCGTAGTGATCAGAGGTGGTTTGGCTGGTGAACGGAGAGGGAAATGTGGTAAGGTGCTATAGTGACAGGTTGCAAAGAAGTTCAAGGACTAAAACAAACTTCTGTAGCTTGTCCTTATATAGGCGGTAGGTTGGCAAATATCCACTCTGGTACCTGCATTTTCTGTTAAAATTCACTTCAATCTTCCTTCTTTATTATTTTCAAACATGCCCTCTTCTTTAATATATATATATAACAACAACAATAATAATAATAATGCTAATAATAATTATAATAATAATAACATTTATAACAACAACAACAACAACAACAACAACAACAATAATAATAATAATAATAATAATAATAATAATAATAATAATAATAATAATAATAATAATAATAATAATAATAATAATAATAATAA
>CATIWO010054843.1:0-12667 GCA_949673435.1 Macaranga tanarius | reverse complement strand
ATTGATTAAAGGTTGTATTTAAAATTGGAATTAAAAGGCATTAGGTTGGTGAGAGCCGGTTAACTTAATGTTGATTAATCTCTAATTAATTATATGTTTATCTGAGAGGAAAATCTATAGTTCTTAAGATCCCTTCAAAATAAATTAAAACTAGTGTAGACCTAGTGGTGTAATCAATCCTTTGAAATAGTTAATTGAGAATAAGGAACCTTAGCTTTTAAAATTGCATTTGAATTGTGTTTTTATCTTTCTTAATTTAGTGTTATTTCTTTGAGATTCCAACTCTATTTCGTTGTCTAAACAATCAAACAGTATGAGTATTACAGTATTCAACCCCAAATCTCTGTGGGATGATATCTTTGTTTACTACTTGATACGATTCTGTACGCTTGCGGATTAGTACACATCAATAAACGATCAAAAGTTAAAAAATGCTGAATTGGATAGGCAGTAGAAGAATTAAAAATAAAATTTATAGTCGAGGGTTGTTTGAAACCATGATAATAATCTTTCAGATAAGTGGGAAGTTTATGAATTCTGGTACTTCTCTTTAGAACAATTTCAGTTGAAGAATCATGTAAAGCATGAATGGGATCATTAACCTCTGGAACTACAAGGGGAAAATTAGAAGAAGAAGATGATGATGATGATTCAGAAACAAGAGGAACTGAAGAAGTATTATTTAATGGAGAAATAGGAGGATCAAGTGTAGAAAGATCAAAGTTAGGAAATATAGGTAAAACAAAATCAGGTGAATTGGAGGCAGAATTTTGTGGAAAAGATTAAGGGAAAATATGTTCAAAAAATTGAACATCTCTAGAAATCAATTGAGATTGGGAATCAATGTCATAGACTTTATATCCTTTAACACCCATTGGATAACCTAAAAATATACACTTCCATGCTCTAGAATCAAATTTCCTTTTGTGAGGCTGCAAATTAGAAACAAAACAAAGGGAACTAAACACTCTAAGATGAGAATATGTAGGTGGTTTTTGAAAGAGTTTTTCAAATGAGGTGAGATTATACAATAAAGGAGTTGGAGTCAGATTAATAAGGTGTGTAGCTGCAAGAATAACATCTCCCCAAAATTTAATAGGAAGAGAAGCTTGAAAGAGAAAAGCTCTAGCTATGTTTAACAAATGTTGATGTTTTCTCTCCACAACTCCATTTTGTTGTGGGGTGTAAGGGCAGCTAGTCTAATGAATGATGCCTTTAGATGCATAAAAAGTAGGAATAAGAAATTCAGGAGCATTATCAGTTCGAATGAATTTAATATGGGCATCAAATTGAGTGTTTATAATAAGATGGAAGCCTCATATTTGCACTTCATCAAAAATACCCAAGTCACTTTAGAAAAATCATCAACAAGTGTGAGAAAATAATGATTGTTATTAATATCATGATTCCAATATGGACCCCAAATGTCTACATGGAGTAATTCAAAACAAGCCTGAGTTGAAGGAATATGAACTGGAAATGATAATCGTTTCTGTTTTGCTCGAGAATAAACTAAACAAGGAGATGAAGATAAAGAACTACATTTAGGGATTATTGTTTTCAACAACTGCAATCTCTTATTGGAAGGATGACCAAGCCTAAGATGCCATAAATTGGCAAAAATAGTAGAAACATACTTTATTAGGGTACTTGGAGTCACTTGCTGATGTGAACTCTGAAGGTAGTACAAGCCATTTAGCTCTTTACCCAGCCCAATCCTCATCAATAATGACCAAGCTTGAATTAAACAATGATCATCAAAGAAAGTAAGAAAGTACTTTATCATTTTTGTCAATTTACTGACAGAAAGAAGATTGAACGAAAAACTAGGAATAAACAAAACATTATAAAGTTGCAAAGAAGGAAGTACAATAACAGTACCAATATGAGTCACTTTAGTAGTTATACCATTTGGCAGAGTAACAGAATAATTATGTACAGGCATAGAGGTTTCAAAAAGGTCAAAAGAATTGATAATGTGGTCATTAGCTCCAGTATCAATAATCTACAGTGCTCTGTGTGTAGATGCTTTTGCGATAAAATGCAAATGTTGTAACACATGATTAGCAACAGTGAAAATAGAAGATTTAGGATGAGAAATACCAGCCATGTTGGAAAAACTCGAAGCAGAAGTTGTAGGGAGCAATGGTGCAATTTTGTCCTGATTATTAAGAAGTGCCATGAATTTCTGAATTTGTTCATTAGAAAGACTCAGTTGTGATACACTTGTAACATCTCCTGCAGGTTAAAAAACTTCAGAAGCATCATGAGTATACTGAGTAAAATTTACAATAGTTTTGTAATTCTATGTCAGAGATGAATTGATTTGAGCAGCAGATTTTGTCATAGGCCTCACATTCGATATATTCTTAAACTTAAAATTTGGCGGATATCCAATGATGCGAAAGCAATTTTCTTTATCATGACCAATTTTTCCACAATGAGCACATATAATATCACTTTTAGACTCCTTTTTCTTTACAGCCATTGCAGCAGACTCTGTCAAATTGAAGGAACTTTGACTAAGGCTTCGTTGAGACTCTACATTGAGCACTATATTATAGATTTCATTAAGAGAAGGGAACGACTTCATTATAAGAATCTGAGATCTCTGAGTCTGAAAAGATTCATTAAGGCCATTAAGAAACTTGAATGCATAATCCTTCTACTGCTGATCAATAAATTTTTAAAAACACTCATCATTGCATTTGCCACAATAATAATGAGGCAAAGGTCTATACATGCGCAATTCTTCCCAAATCCCATTTAACTCGGTGAAGTATGCATCAACTGACTTTGATCCTTGTGTGACAGTATGTAATAATTATTGTAACTGACAGATCTTTGAATCATCAGGTTAAGAAAATCTCTGATTGAGCTTTCTCCATATTTGTGCACCAGATTCCATAAAGAAAACAGTGGACGCAATTGACGGAGAAATGGATCGAAGTAACCATGAAACCATGAGATTGTTGCATCTAGTCCATGCCTGAAAAAGATGATCTGTCTCTCTTGGCTTGGGAATAGATCCATCAAGGAAGCCTTGTTTATTTCTTATGGAAACCGCAAGTAAGAAAGACCTTTTCCATGAAACAAAGTTGATCGAAGTCAACACCGGTGTAACAATTACAGAACTGTGATTCTCTGAATGATGAAGATAATATGGTGAAGCCGGATCTTCAAGTGGTGATAAAAGAGTAGATGAAGCACCTGATTGTGATATAGTGAAAGTCATGGGAGAAATTTTTTGATGAAATTAAGAAATTAGGGTTTCAAATTGGTTTTTCAATTGGAAAATTAAGGGAAAATAATGATTAAATGAGAAATCTGATTGTAGATATGTAAAGATCATGACTAGATGATTGAATCGATGTAAAAAAATAAGTAGAAAGAAGAAAGATTAATAAATGGGCATAAGCTATTTGGAGGACAAGAAAAAGCAAGAAACATCCGAGAAAATCTCTATTACTGCTCTAATACCATAAAGCTTGTATTTCAGCTAAGAGAAAAATGATAAGTACAAAAACTAGAGAGAGAAATATAATTTAGGAAAATGAACTTCAGTTCATATTAATGAGCTGTATCATGTATATATATACAAGAAACTACTTATTAATACTATCAGCTAAAGCTAAAATAACTTAGCTTTATACTAAGTACAGCTGCCTTTATTATTCTGTTGACACTAACTAATTAGTTCTTTAAATGCTATATCATTCAACAAATGATTTTACTATTAAACATATATAATAGATTTTGAATGATGTTATTTAGAAGTGCATTAAAATATAAAATTTGTAATACACATGATACTTAAGTATCACATAAAAATTACAAGACCAATTCTGTCAAAATTCAAAATCACATGATAAAAATTGTATTTTCCCTTAAACAAAAAAGGCTAAGCTATAAAATATTAACATGAAAATCAATATTTATTGCTACAAGTAGTAAGAAATATGGATTTCTTAAATAAAGATTTTGCGTTTAATTCTTATGTATGAAAAAATAAATTGAAAGAGCTTCCTATAGAATCCAATGGACTCGAATTTTTAAATAGTTGAAATCAATATGATTAACCAACACTAAAATATTAAACATAAAAAATAAATCACTGAGGTAAATATGAGAACTCATCATAAACCATAAATTTAAAATTTGAATTCTAATTACTAATTCGATTTTTCTGGCATGAAGTATAACGCTTTATTTTTCCTGCTGTCATGCCAACTATTAATTAGATTTTGACTTCATGAAGTATAATGCTTTGATTTTCTTGCTATCATGCCATTTATTAATTAGATTTTGACTTCATGGTCTATTATTTCAAACATTTAAAATAAAACTTCATATTCATGTAAAATATCATACTAATATTAATTTTGAGAAAAAATATTAATATTGTTAAATTCAATATTAATATTAAAAAATCAGTGCCATAAACATTGTTAAAATCTCATATTAATTAGTGTTATAAAAGGAAGTCCTTTTGAAATAAATAAATGCTAAAAGTACAACTTCAGTTGAACTTTTCTGGACTTAATTCTAGAGTGGGCAAAAAAGAAGTTATACTTACAATTTTAAGGCGGTTCAACCCATCAAATTCTGGCTCTTTGTCACCAAAAATTTGGACAACCTCTTCTCTCGCAAGTGATTGCCAATATGGATATTTGCTCAATAAAATCATTGTCCAAACAAGCAAATCTGAAGTGCTTTCTTGCCCAGCAAAGTAAAATAGCCTACATTCATCCATCACTTCTTTAGCACTGAGTCCAACATTATGTTTGCCACTTCCTTCATTTATTTCTCTTAAATTAGATTCGATAAGTAGCCCTAACAAGTCTCTAGTGGCTTCTTCATCACCTGCTTTTACTGCCCTCTCACGGTTGTTGATAATTCTCCTAAGTGAAGCTTCTATTTCTCTATCAATTTCTTTAATTCTCTTATTAGCCTTTGTTGGCATAAACCTACACAAAAAATTGTAGTAATAAATTATATGATTTAAATTAGTGATATGTTTAGATGCAAGGGATTTTATCATTGAATAAGATTTGATTCGAATCATCACTTGTTTACAACTATGTGTATTTGTATTAATGAAGATTTGAAATAAATTCATAATAAATTTGAAAGGTAAATTAATGAGAATTTAAAATAACTTCTAATTACATGTTATTTGAAATCTAAAATTTCAATTTAAATGTTTACATTCAAATATAGAATTTCTAACCTAGCTCAAGAATAAGTGGTTTAGTTGTATAAATGTCTTCAATATATCAATATATAGTTTAAGGGTTCGTTTCTTACTTCTCCTTTCCCAGCTAATATATATATATATATATATTGTTAGATTATATACACCCATGACTTAATTAGTTTAAGTTTTGAATTTGAATCGGGTGTAATAGACTCCTAATAGAAGTCTACCTTCTACTCTTTTATAGAGTATGGGTTTTATGTTTTACGTAACACAATCCAATAACTCACGCAGAACATAGAAATCTCTCTGCACAGAAAAATACTCTGCGTATTTTTCCCTTTCTCTCTACACCAAAAAACTCTGTTTATTTTCTCTCATTCTTGATCATTCCATTGATACTTAGATTATGAAGACATAGTCTTTGCTCTAGTAGTCAAGGCTCCGATCAATATATTTACCACAGTTTCTGCTGCAGGAGAAAAAAGTCAGTAATCTATACCTTTTATGATTTATTATTCCTCTCTCTTTTTCTTTTATTGGTATCAGAGCATGTCTTCATGATTTAGTATCATTGGCATGATATTGTTGTCTATTAAATTGAAAATATGATTTTCGTCCTTTGGTTAATACACTAAAATACTCTGTGCACTTTCTCTCATTCTTGATCATTCCATTGATATTTAGATTGTGAAGACATAGCCTTTGCTCTAGTAGTCAAGGCTCCGATCAACATATTTACCACGGTTTCTGCTGCAAGAGAAAAGAGTCAATAATCTATATCTCTTTGTGATTTATTATTCCTCCCTCTTTTCCTTTCATTGCTATCAGAGCATGTCTTCATGATTTGGTATTATTGGCATGATATTGTTGTCTATTAAATTGAAAAATATGATTTTTGTCCTTTGGTTAATTCACTGCAGTTTATGGAAATCTGTGTTATTTTGTCCTGTAGTGCATATACATGTTTTGATTTTTGATTTAATGTGCAAAATTGATATCACTATTGGGAAAGGGGTATTTGTAAGTTTTGACCTTACCAATGAGACGAGGACACCCGAAAAGCCCTTACTGAAAAAAGTTCAGAAGCCTGATTCGACCGGGAATGAGGCACGTGGCTTGCACGCGCCACCATCGGCGAGTGGAGCAAAGGCTCCACTCACACGTCAACAGGACATGTGGTACGAGCTGATTGGGTAGCTCGAGCCACGTGGTCCAATAGGCTTTTGCCACGTAGGCAGAAGCCGATGAGTCAGTGACCATGTGGCAGATGACGTGTCTGCCACGTGAGCCAATATGACCAATCGGGGAGTGACACGTATCTACCACATGGTAGACACGTCAGCAAGTAAGTGACACGTGGTGATGACGTGGCCGCTGCTTCAGCACTTAAGACCAGTAGCATGTCGCCACGTGGCGCGATATGGACCAATCACATTGTGACACGTGACATCAATAAATAAAAAAAAGAATTTTTGCCCAGCGCGTGACGCGCATAAGGATGCATGTGGTAGCACGTGTAGGCGCGTGAGGGCTATAGAAAACTCTGTTTTTGATATAGTTTTTTCCAGTATGTGCATTTTAATTTTTATGATTTTTTGGTATAATTATTGTAAATTTTTGAGTATGCAGAAAATAATTTTTAATTTTTCCTATTTGTGAAAAATATTTAATTAATTAATTATTGTTTAAAAATTATATTCTGTCTTTAATAATATAATTTGTGAAAATCAAAATTTTAAAAAATACTTTTTTTTTTGGAATTATTTTTAATTGTCTCTATGCATAATGATATTAATTGAAAATAAGTTTTCAATTATCATTAGATTATTATTTTGTGTGATAAACTAAAATTCTTTTTCTATATTGTGTATTGAAAAAGAGTCATTATACATGTACCCGCAGTGATTAGGACTAAATTTCATCTGCAAAGGGTCTGTCATCTTAGAAAAGAGATTCGTAAGATAAGGATGGAGACTATGAGGCATTATAATGATATTGATGCATTAATTGAACATATTGTACGTGTCCATAGAAAGATGCGAAAATGCATTTTGCGTTGTGGTTACTCTCGAGGCCGTGACCTCGATGGTCTTATATCTGATATGATAAAGACCCTTAATCGTAGGGATTATGGGCAGATTTTGCATCGAGCATGGGTTAATGAGATTAATCACACCTATATGGATGCTATAAGAGCATTCTTGAAGATCATATCAAGAATAAGAGTGATGAGAATGGTTCTTCCTCCTGAAAACATGGTCCTAAGAAGTGGATATTTTGCTTATTTAATTGCGTTTATTTGTAATATTTGAATGTGTTTATGTATTGCATGATTTAAAATTGTTATACAAAGGACCAATTATATGATCCCAAAACTTTAGAGTTAGAGAACTTAAAAGTTTGATTCAATAATCTTTACTAATATGCATGATCTAAAACTAGTAATATCAAACATTAGAACTTAGATGGTAATTGGAAACATAGTGACCTCTTCGATTCTAGGTCTAGTAAAAGATTTTATTAGTTAATATGTTGGATGCATATTAGTTATGTGTATGGCCTATTCTCCTAACGAAGTGCAACTATTAAATATTAAAGATCACGAGGATCAACAATGACAACTGCCACCAAGTCCATTGTTGCTAAGCTTAACAAAGACCTCAAGTTGAATGGAGATAATTATGAGGTCTGGAGCATGAAAATCCAATATGTACTTGAAGAACAAGAGGTTCTTGACATGTTCAACATTGTTATGGCTGAGCCTGATGATGGATCTACTATCCAGCATAAGCGGGATAGAGAGGCGTACCAAACATGGAAGAAGAAGAATTCTTCTACTCGCATCATTCTGCTTAGTGCAATAGATGATGACATTGCTAAGCAATTCAAAAGATATGAGAATACAATGAAACTTTGGAATGCTTTGAGGGAGAAGTTTTGAGGTATGTCCTTGACTAAGCTCCGCTCATTGACCATTAAGTTCGACACCTACAAGAAATGTCCTGATCATACAATGAAAAAATATCTAAGAGAGATGTCCAATATGATCAGTAAGTTAAATGATGTCGGTCATGTGTTGACTGAGGAGCAAAAGATTCAGGCTATCATCCGCTCTTTGCCTAATAGTTGGGAGTATATGAGGATGCACCTAACACACTTAAAGACCATAAGGAACTTTGAGGATGCTGCGCGACATTTGGAGTTAGAGGAAGATTGACTTGTGTCGGTCAAAGTTAATGCACAAGGGCACTATGCCCAAGGAAGCTCCTCTGCTGGAACGATTTTCAATAATAAAAAGCGCAAGAACTAAGGCAAAGGGAAGGCTAAAGGGCCTAAAAAGCAAAAGCAAGAACATAAGAAAAAGGCAAGGTCAAAGAACAAGAGAAAGACTAATATTGCACGTGTGAGGTGCTATAATTATCAACAAAAGGGGCACTATGCAAGAGATTACACTGAGCCTAAAAAGGTACACCCCATTTACTCATATGTGAGTGAAGCTTGTGTATCAAGTTCTCTTTTCTTAACTGAATTTAATCCTTTATAGGTTGTTGATTCAGGAGCAACTGACCATGTAATAAAGGATCGTGGGTCCTTCGTAGATTTTCGATGAGTACTTGACGGAGAGAGATGGATCTATATAGAAAATAATATAAGGAATTCAGTTAAGGGAATAGGCACATGTAAATTAGTTTTACGTGGTGGTCGAACCTTTCTCCTACAGGATATTCTTTATGCTCTAAGTATTCGTAGGATTTAGTATCTGTTCTTGTGTTATTGAAATTTGGTTTCAGTTCGTACTTTTGTGATGACAATATACATTTATGTTTGGGTTCAACATTTTATATTTCTAGTTTTATACTGGATGGTTTCATTGTTATGGATGTTGATTACATTAATTTCAATAATAATGCTAGTTTTTCTTTAGTTACTTCTTCGCATGATTATGAAGTTGATGTGCATTTATGGCATGATAGATTGAATCACATTGACTAAGATCAAATGAGTCGATTAGCATAACAAGGCCTCTTAGATAATTTAAAAAAAGTCAAATTATCTACTTATGAGCATTGCCTTAAAGGAAAACTAACTAGAAAACTATTTGGTAAAGTAACTAGAGCCGAATTTCCTTTGTAATTAATTCATTCCGACGTATGTGGTCCAATGAATATGAGGGCTAGGCATAGGGCCTACTACTTCATCACCTTCATAGATGACTATTTAAGACATGGTCTCGTCTATTTGATATCTCATAAATCCGAAGCTTTGATTTGCTTCAAGACTTTTATGAATATGGTGAAAAATCAATTAGATAAAAGGATTAAAGCCTTGAGAATCGACCGTGGTTGTGAATATCTTTCTGAAGAATTCAAGACGTTATATGATGAAAAAGGAATTGAGCATCAGTTGTCTATTCCTAGAACTCCTCAACAGAATGGAGTTGCTGAAAGAAGAAATAGGACTCTTCTTGATATGGTAAGATCTATAATGGTACAAGAAAATTTGTCAATTTCCTATTGGGGAAATGCATTGCTTACTGCCACTTATGTTCTAAACCGTGTGCCCTCTAAGTCTGTCACTACTACTTCATATGAGTTATGGACTGGTCAAAAACCCAACATAAGCCATTTGAGACCTTAGGGTTGTGCTGCCTATATTCATAATACCTCTAGTAAATATGAAAAATTAGGTCTAAGAGGTAAGAATAGTATCTTTGTGGGATACACTGAAGTGTCAAAAGGATACATTTTCATAGGTGAGCACAAAAATGGCACAGTGATAGAATTTGAATCACGAGACGTCGTATTCATTGAGAATGAATTTCCTAAGTTGGGTAATGTAGGTCAAGACTTTACTCTCTATGAGACCCAAGAAATAGACACTCAAAGATTACCCTATTCGAGTGGGAGAAATCTAGAGGAAGAAGATAATGATTTTCTACTATCAAATGATTCAAATGTTCATGATTTTGAGTTAAGTGGGAGTATGATTACTGACTCCAGTGGGAGTATAGAACTTGAACCAAGTGGGAGCATTCCGAATTACGATGAATATATGAGGCATGTTTATCAAGATTCTAAATTGTGAAGATCACAAAGAAAGAGTGATATACCTAAAAGATATCGATCTAATGGTATGAGTCAAGCTCTTTTAGTTGACCTATAAGAAGATGATGAGCCAAGGAATGTGTCTGAAGCTCTTTCATGTCCAACTAAAGGAGAATGGATTAAGGCAATGGAAGAAAAAATGGCATCCATAAGATCAAATCATGTTTGGGAATCGGTTGATCTGCCAAAAGAATGCAAAGCAATTGGGAACAAGTGGGTTCTCAAGTTCAAGCGAAAGGCTGATGGAAGTATCAAAAGATATAAGGCTCGCCTAGTAGCAAAGGGTTACACACAACAAGAAGGGATTGACTATGAGGAGACTTTCTCTCCTGCTGTGAGATTCACATCCATAAGGTTAATTCTGGCTATAGTGGCAAATTTAGACTTAGAGCTACATCAAATAAATGTAAAGACTGCTTTTCTCAATGGAGAATTAGATGAAGAAATCTATATGCAATAGCCAGCAGGTTTCAAATAAAAAGGCGGCGAATAAAAAGTTTGCAGATTGTTGAGATCAATCTATGGCCTTAAACAGTCTTCTAGACAGTGGTATGTTCGATTTCATAATGCGGTTATTACAAATAACTTTGTTATGATAGAGGAAGATCATTGTGTTTATTCTAAAAGCTTTGGAAGTAAATTTATTATTATGACATTATATGTTGATGACATACTTATAGCTGGAAATAATGTCGAATACCTAAAGAACATCAAAAGTTAGTTGTCGTCCAATTTTGAAATGAAAGATATGGGTGATGCAGTATATATTTTTAGAATTAAGATTTCAAGAGACCATTCGAGAAGGTTTTTGTCTCTTTCTTAAGAGACATATATCAACAAAGTCTTCAAAAGGTTTAATATACAAAACTGCAAACCCATAGGTAACCCAATAGCTAAAGGAGAGACCTTTAATAAGAGAATGTATCCCTAAACGCAACGAGAGGTTGAACGTATGAAGAACGTTCCCTATGCAAGCGCCATTGGAAGTCTTATATATGTTATGTTGTGTATAAGACCTGATATTTGCTATGTTATTGGGTTAGTAAGTAGATATCAATCCAACCCAGGTGAAGCACATTAGAAGGCAGTTAAGAGGATTTTGAGATACTTGAAAGGTACTGTAGACTACTCGCTATGTTATCAAGGAAAGGATCTGTAATATAGAGGATACATAGATACTGATTGGGCTGGAGATGTAAATGAGAGGAAATCTACATCTGGTTTTATTTTCTTATTTGGCAATTCGGTCATCTCTTGGAGTAGCAAGAAACAAACATGTGTTGCCTTATCAACAATGGAAAGTGAATTCATTGCACTCACAAGTACTATCCAAGAGGGAGTGTGGCTTAAAAGATTCCTATATCATCTCAAAATAACTTCCTCTGAAGAACCTGTGACAATCATGAGTGATAATCAATCGTCAATAGCTTATACTAAGGATCCTAAGTTCTATAGTAAGACTAAGCATATTGACATCAAGTATCAGTATGTTAAAGATATGGTTGTACGAGGAGAGGTGAACTTAAAGTACATTTCTACACATAACATGATAGCAGATCTGTTGACAAAAGCTGTCACTAGAGATGTGTTTGAGAGGCACATTAAATGTTTTGGTTTATGTAGATTTTAGATTGTACTTTGCTTATCATGTAATTTAGACATGATTTGTTATATGTTTATTTTTAATAAATATATGGATGTTCATTTGGCAATACACAATGTGTTAGTATTAAATGTATGTGATATTTAAAGCATATTGGACAGAAAAGTAACCCACTCACACGGGTGTTTATCCTAATTTTGTTAAATATATTTAACAAATATTAAGATGAGGCAGTATTTTAAACAGATATGGGAGTTACGAGAGCCCCGTATAATATACGTATGCCGTCTTGCTTAAGTATTAGATGAGTTTTAATTTAAGTGCGAGATAAAATCTTACATTTCATTACATGATTTGTAAGTAGATTTATGTAATCTTTAAAAGGATAATTAAAGGCAATTCTTCTTTATTCTGCCTTAATCGCTATAAGCGACCTCAATTAAGTATTAAGGTTTGGTGTTGAGATACACCTAAATGTGAAGCTTCTGTATGGTGTTAAATATATGATTATAATCATTTTGAAACATGCGCTCTTTTTAATAAAAGAATGAACACTATAACGCATGATTCATACTATGCGTGCAAAAGCCGACCGGGGATAGGAAGTTATAAAAATAATTAAATGATCTCAACCTTCCCTAGTGTGAGACCCGTTCCATAAACTTATGGTTTTTAAAAACCTACCCTTAAAACCTGGGACATATTTCTAAAGTATGATTTGATGTGGCTATTTTGAAAGAATCTTTGAAAGTTCATGTG
>CATIWO010054836.1:0-10549 GCA_949673435.1 Macaranga tanarius | reverse complement strand
AGTGTGTCCCGGGTTTTATCCGGGTGGCGACTCCATTCTCCAACCAAAGCCCTTTAAAAAGGCCCAACGTTGTACTCCTAGTGGGCCCTGAGCCCGCACAGTGCCGTGGTCGCCGAACACTTGGGCGCGCGCTGAACCCCGTCGCCTACAGTGGCGACTCCACTGGGGATAGAGAAACTAATTCCAAGTGTTTCATGTTTTATTATTTTTAATTATTTGGTTATTTCTTTGCATTCACTACACCATTCACACATTGTGCACATAGTCCCGAATAACCCGATAATAGTTGTTGCTTTACTGCCTGTGTTTCATTCAAACCTGGTGGTGGAGTATATAGCTATTATCACTCACAGTGAGTATGATTGAGTACGTCGTTCAGACCCTTGAGTGGGAAGACGGAAAAAGAGTATATCAAAGTTGTGGGAGCCTTTATCCTTACCTGAGACTCAGCTCATGTAAATGCCCCTAGTAACTACCTTTAAGTTCTCCCTTGGTGCATGTGTTTTATACCATATAGTAATTCTTTCATAAAGCCCAGGCCCAATATTGATGGATCATCTTAGATTGGGCTTATGTCCTTCTATTTTGGCCCGTTGTGTTGGACTTTGGTTTTATGGAAAAAACATACTACCTATTTGATGCCATATAGTAATCTTGTTTATAAAGTCCAAGCCCAATAAGGGTGGATCATGTTTATAAAAAAATCTTTTTTCTTAAGATCCATAAGGTTGGACTTTGGCTTTATGAACAAGATATATTACCACATCTTGAGAGATATATATGAATGTCGGTTTTATTATCCCCTAATGATAATTAAAACCCAGACTAAAAATCCTAAGTAAGAGACTCACCTTGAATACGTGTGTGGGAGAAATAAGGTTGGAAGGTTTCGTTGTTGAGACTTATGTGTGTTTGTTATTTGTATGTTTGTTATTTGCTTTGAAAATTCTTTTAATAAAAAAAAAACTAAAAATCATCTGCATATCATGCATACACATCATGTATATTTTTGACCCCTTGTTTTGCAGTTATAGATCCTACACCTCTTGTTTGGACGCGTACCAGTGACGACCGTCTAGTTAGATCCACACCACCAGTTCAAGCTACAATGTCAGACAACTTTGATATGGAAGCTTTCAAGAGACAGTTGAAAGAGGAAATTACTGCTGATACCCGTAACATAATCTGGGAAGTAATGGGAAAAATGCTTCAGACTGCCAGATAAAAACAACCGATAGATATGGAAGAGGATGATGTAGTTATCGGGAAAACTATAGATCGAGAGAGGGATGATGATTTGGAGACTGTACTGGCTGACCCTCCAAAGTAAGAGTTTCAACCAGTGGCGAACCTTGAAAAATCTGAATGGGCTAAGGAAATGGATAAGGTCAAATACCAAATGCAACTCCTGATGAAAGAAAAGGGAATTGATGCTGCTATGGATTATGGTGACTTGGACCTTGATGATAAAAATCCTCTGCCTAAAAAGTTTAAGTTTCCTGAAATGAAGAAGTACTCAGGTACTGAAGATCCACACCTATATTTGAAGCAATATGTGACCCATATGAAGATCACCGAGCTAACCAAAGCTCAAATTGTGAAATAATTTCCTTTGTCTCTGGAAGGTACACCAGTCCATTAGTACTATTCGTTGGAGCTTCATGTACAAGCAGACTGGAAAGAGTTATGTGCAGCTTTTGTCAAATAATACGGGTTGAATTCTCAGCTAGAGGTATCCTTGAAAGATCTGCAAAACACCAAGCAGAAGTTCAACAAGACTTTTACGGATTACTTGACTAGATGGAGGGGGAAGTTATCCCAAATGAGACATCGGCCGGCTGAGGCTGATCAACTTGTGATTGCTATCGAGGGGTGTGCTCCTCAGCTTGCTAGGAAATTGAAAGATTTGGGAATCTGAAACTTTGAAGAGTTGTACAGGTTTGGGGTTTAAAAAGAGGGAGATGTGGCTCAAGAGAGAAGGAACTTCAGTGGAAGAACCGGGGTAAAAAGGGATCCGGCAGCAGTAATGTTCAAATTAACACTATAGGTCAACCCCGTAAGTTTTCTAACCTTGGGAGACCCCTCTCAAAAGTTCTCGAGAAACTTCTTGAGAAAAGGCTTCTCCAGCCTTTACCACCCAGAAATCCCCTATCGAATGCTAATCCTAAACTGTACTGTAAATATCACCAAGTGATCTGCTATGACACTGACCAATGCACCCGCCTTAAATACGAAATCCAAGACCTCATTGATTCAGGCAAGATTGTTGACCTGAATCTAAAAAGCCAAATACCCAAAATAACCCTCCACCTAATTACCGAAATGTCCCACCACCCAACCAGTATGTTTTAATGATCGACACTGGTTTAACTAAAGAGCAAGTTTTGAATTCTTTCGTCGACCTTGAACTAGTCTTGCCTACCCCACCCATCATCAGCTTTGAGAGGGGTTTGACCGTGAACATGATGGATATCTCGTCTTCTGATGACGAAGGAACTAATGAAAAGGTAGATATTTGGGAAGGTGAAAGAGAATGGGTAGTTGAGCACGTTGCCTCTGCTGCTCAAGAGAAAAAGGGGAAAGAAGAAAAACTTGCCATCAAAATGGAGGTGAAAACTGAACCAAAAAAGGAAGAAGATAAGAAGGAACAGCGAAAGAAGATAGTTGCAAGCATTTGGGAGTTGCTCATGCAGTCAAAAATTCACCGAGATGCCATAGTTCAAGCACTTCATGAGAGGAAGGTTCCAGTTGGCACTACTCCGAAAAAATTACAAGCTATTTGATGCAAAAACCTGAGGGATCATTATCGGGCTTTGTTCATTAAAGCTGAAATTAAAGGGAAGATGACTTGCTGTGTAATGGTAGATAATAAGTCAGCCATTAATGTTTGCCCTTTGAAGATCTTACCCGACTTGGATTGAGTGATGCTGACCTACAACCTGCTGATGTGATAATCAAAGCTTATGATGACACTAAAAGGTCTGTAGTTGGCACATTTAGAACCCTAGTCAAGACTGGACCTATCGAGGCTTGTGTCACACTCCATGTGATTGACATTCCAGTCACTTTTGTTGTTCTCCTGGGAAGACCTTGGTATCACCCTCTGGGAGGTGTCCCTTCTATTGTTCACCAGAAGATCAAATTTCCCCATGAGGGGAAGATTGTTACTATTCAGGCTGAGACCGAGGCAGCTGTTGCAGCCCTGAAATTGGCTCCCAAGGAAATCCCTTTGAATCTAGGTTTTGAAGTCTGCATGATCTATGAGGATTCTATGGAGGAGAAAGTGCTAAACATGCTGAAATGGATGAATTTCATGCCAGGACTTGGATTGGGTAAGAATCAGACTGGGCCACCGGAATTCGTGGAATCAAAATTATAGATTTTGAGACACGGTTTGGGTTATTATGGAGAAAATGATGGTCCTGACAGTGGAGAGAAATGGTCATTCTGGGAGAGGTTTGTTCAAGAAGGGAATTATTAGCCTTATAAGGGTAAGCCAGAACCACTACTGCTGAATGGGAGGAAGGTCCCTGGTTTTGAGATTTTTATGGATTATCTGACTGAGGGAGATGTTATGGAATAGGGGGCATCTGAAGAGCTGATATTGGATGAAGAGATTGCTATTGCTGCTGCTGAGGATAACACTGGTGTTGCGAAGAAGGTTGACAAAGGAAAAGGGATTACTGAAGAGGGAAAAAAGGATGCTGCTGGAGATGTTGTTCTGAGTAAAGATGTGGCTGTGGATCTGGAAGCCTTTGTTCAGAACTCTTTTGTTGATTCTTATGTTGATGACTTTGATGTTTATTTTGCTAGTTTGTTTGAAATTTATGATTTGTTTTTCTCTAAGTTTAATGCAATGAAATCTAAATTTGCTTATTTGTGTGATGTCTTACCCAATGGTTATGCTTGTTGTGATGATCATTTCATGCATATATTTGACATGAATTCAGTGCAAACTAAAACATTTAATTTAGGTACAATTGAAAATCCTAAAAATATATTAATTGCTTCTAATTTAACTCCTGATGAGAGAGAAAAAATGAAAGAAATATTAATAAAAAGGCAGAAAGTGTTTGCTTGGAGTTATAAGGATATGCCCGGGATAGATCGAGAGATAGTGGAACACAAAATCCCAACATACCCTCATGTTGCGCCAATCAAACAGAAAATAAGAAGGTTAAGGCTAGAATGGGCCCTCCCAATCAAAGAAGAAGTCGAAAAGCAGTTAAAAGTAAAATTTCTCGAGGTTGTGGATGATACGAAATGGCTTGCAAATGTTGTTCCAGTAGCGAAGAAGGATGGAAGAGTGCGAATGAGTGTTGACTACCGGGATTTGAATAAAGCTTGTCCAAAAGATGATTTTTTGTTGCCACATATAGATACTCTGGTGGATAGTGCTGCATCAAGTGCAATGTGTTCTTTCATTGATGGATTTTCTGGGTATAATCAGATCATGATGGCCATTGTCGACAAAGCAAAGACTTCCTTCATAACTGAATAGGGAGTTTATTATTATACAGTGATGCCATTTGGATTGAAAAATGCTGGGGCAATGTATCAAAGAATGGCCACTACTCTGTTGCATGATCTGATTCATAAGGAGATTGAAGTGTATGTAGATGATATGATGGTGAAATCTTCAACTAGAGATGGACATTTCAAAGCTTTAGAGAAGTTCCTCGCGAGAGTTGAAAGGTATAATTTGAGGTTAAATCTGAAAAAGTGTGTATTTGGGGTTTCCTCGGGAAAGCTACTGGGACACATAGTTAGCAAAAGAGGAATTGAGATAGATCTTGATAAAGTCAAAGCTATCAGTGAGATGCTAGCTCCAAAAATTGAGAAAGAGGTCAGGGGTTTTATTGGGAGATTACAGTACATCAGCAGATTCATAGCCAAATTGACTGCAATATATGAGCCGATTTTTAAATTACTTAAGAAGAATTAGCCAGTGATATGGGATGACAGTTGTCAACATGCTTTTAAGACTATCAAAAAGTATTTAATGAAGCCTCCTGTGTTACAACCACCAAGGATAGGTAAGCCGTTGATTCTATATTTGGCCATTGAGAAGGAAGCTGTTGGAGCTATGTTAGCGCAAGAAGATGAGAACGGGGTGGAACATGCGGTATATTACTTGAGCAAGAAGTTTTTTCCTTATGAAGCTAATTACAATTTGGCAAAAAAGACATGTTTGTCAGTTGTCTGAGCAACTAAGAAGCTTGGTCACTACTTTCAATCCTATAAAGTCCACGCAGTTTCAAAATATGATCCTTTGAAGTCTCTTCAGCAAACTCCGTCTCTCACGGGTAAGTTGGCCCATTGGCTAATATTGCTCACGGAGTTTGATATTGAATACCTTTCTAGGAAGGTGATTAAAGGAAGAGCAGTAGCTGATTTTCTAACGCACAATCCAGTTGATGATAATCAGGAGTGGGAATTAGAGTTTTCGGATGAGCAGCTGGGGGTAATCAAAGTGCAGGGATGGCGAATGTACTTTGATGGAGCTGTTAATAATAACGGACCAGATATAGGAATAATTCTTATTACACCAGAAAGAGAGATGATCCGTATGGCTAAGCGGCTGGAGTTTAAAGTGACTAACAATCAAGCAGAATGCGAGGCATACATCTTCAGTTTGGAAGCTTTACGGGGTGTGGGGGCAGAAAATGTAACAGTGTTTGGGGATTCAATGCTAGTGGTAAAACAGATTTCTAAAGAGTGGGAAGTTAGAGAGGATGGATTGAAGCTGTATTGGGAGTACTTGATCATAATTTTGCTCTCCTTCAATCAAAGCAGATTTGTTCACCTTCCACAAGAGGAAAACTAATTAGCAGATGCTTTGGCTACTTTGGCATCAATGTGGTAAAGTAATGAAAAGACTCTAGCAAAGCCACTAATTTTGGCAAAGTCTAGAATTTTGTGTTACGAAGAGATGAGGATAATGCCAGTTAGATCAGATGAAAGACCATGGTACCATGACTTGTAGACTTATCTAGAGACAGGCCAGTTTCCTGAGGATGCGGATAAGAAGGGGAGATTGTTAATGAAAATGTTATCTAGATAGTTTATCAGTCTTAATGGGATACTATATAAAAGAATGCCAACCGGGGTACATTTATGATGTGTAGATAAAGAAGAAGCTGAAACAATTACGGAAACTATGCATGCAGATGTCTGTGGTCCTCATATGAATGGAACAGTGTTGGTAAAGAAAATAACTCGGTAAGGGTATTTCTGGCTCACAATGGAATCAGATTGCATCAAATTTGTGAAGAAGTGCCACAATTGTCAAGCTTACGGAGATGTCAGTCATTTTCCTTTAATGGAACTTCAGGGTTTAACTTCTCCGCGGCCTTTTGCAGCTTGGGGAATTTATATCATTGGAGAAATAAGGCCAACCGTGTTTAATGGGCATCGATACATCGTGGTTGCTGTCAATTATTTTTCTAAATGGATCGAGGCTGAATCGTACACTTCGGTTGGATCAAAACAAATGGCAAGGTTCATAGAGAGAAACATCATCTGTAGATATGGGTTGCCTCACTATATTGTAACCAATAATGGGGTGCAATTCCTGTCTGAGACTTCTGCCCTACTTCAACATTACAAGATTGAGCATCATGGTTCATCTCTTTATCGTCCATAAGCTAATGGGGCGGTTGAAGCTACAAATAAAAACGTCAAGCGAATTCTGGCAAAGATGATTGAGAATTACCAGGATTGGTCTAATTACCTGCAGTTTGCATTATGGGGGTACCGGACAACTACGAGAACATCTACTGGGGTCACTCCTTATTCTTTGGTATATGGGTGTGAAGTAGTGCTTCCGGTGGAATTAGAAATTCGGTCATTAAGGGTTTTATTGGAATCAAATATACCGGAGTACCAGTGGATTGAGAGTCAACTGGCACAGTTAGCTTTGATAGATGAAAAGCGATTGAAGGCCATGTATCACTCACAGCTGTATCAAAAAAGGATAGCTCGAGCTTACAATAAAAAGATCAAGTAGGGAAAGATAAAAAAGGGTGATTTGATTTTGAAGCATACGAAACCACTCCTTACTGATCCAAGAGGGAAATTCAAGCCAAATTGGGAGGGGCCTTAGTTTGTGAAGAAAGTATTCTCAAAGGGGGCAGTCATTTTGACAGATCTGGAAGGGAATGAATTTAGAAATCCTATAAACATGGATAAACTCAAGAAATACTTTCTGTAACATCTCACTAGGGAGAAAACCACTAAAGAGGCTGTCTAGGCAAAAGTTAGAGATGTAAAATAATAATAATAATAATAAATAAATAAATAAATAAATAAATTCCTGCTAGATTGAAAATCCCGCAAAGGGGCAGTCTAGGCAAAAGTTAAGGATTGAATAAAAAAAAGAAAGAGTGAATAAAATATTTAGATGAAAAACTTACAAGGGCAGGCCATCCAACGACATGAGTTTTATCAGAAGTAATTTTTATGTGCAATTGTACTTAATTTAAATACTTCAGTTCATCTTTATTATTGTTGAATGTTGCATAAAAAGCTTATTATAATAAGACTAACTAAAGGGAAATAAACCACATGAGAAAGTAAAATCAAATTAAATTGCTGAAATCTAAAGGAAAAATAAATCTAAGTCCTTTTTCTTTTGTTTTTCCCTATTTCCTGTATGCTAATCTTAAGCAAACCCCTTGTCTTCTGATTCTTCACAAACTCATCCTGCTCTTTTTGTTGTAAATAAATCCATGTTTTATAATGATCATCTGTAGTGGTATCCCCATCTTTTAGAATGCTTCTCCTAATGGTACACCGATGCCAGGTTGCTGAAACGTTCTCCACAAAGTTTTGAGTAAGGGGTCCAGGCTGGAACCCATAAATAGGTTCCACAATTATCTATTTTTCTCCATATTGACGGCAAAGGCGAGAAGGGTAGTAGAAGGAGCAGAGGTGCAACCCAGCAAGAGGAACATAATGAGTATAAGTCCTAGTGGTCACATGCTTGATGTTCCACCAAGGTTACATCTATTGTACTCTAGACTCTGGGAAATTGGCCAACCATTCCTTCAAGTCAGTAGCAAGATTCTGAAGTGGGCATGTCCGCACTTGCTTTGCCTTATACTTCGCAACATTAGGTGGAGGAGCCAATAGCTTCAATTTCTCTTGGAACCAAATCTAAAAAAAATCTAAAAAAAAAGGAAGAAGAAAAAATAATACCTCTAAGAGCATTGGACTACCAGTAAAGCGGTGTGTTACTGACAGGTTATCCAAACCAATCAGAGTTTCAGTTAAGATAATTGGCATAGGATTAAAACTAGACTCGACCTGATCAAGGATTTGAAGGAGTTTAGTATCACCATCCCCTGAAGGAGAAACCAGCAGAAACTGAGCATACAAACATAGTGCAGTCATTCTGGCCAATACACTTCTTTGTTGTTCACAACCACTGTAACTTTCAAGAAGGATTCAATGATGATATTATTCCCAATCACATGTGCAAGAGAAGATGGAGGGAGATTGAATAGGCGAGCCATCTAATTCTGAATATTTCTTTCATCTGGATTATTGAATGAGGGAACTGCGACCTGTTTGGTTGAATCATCTGGGTAACCTAAGATTGCTCCAAATTCTTCAAGCAGAGGATAGATTTTGAAGTTATTGAATCTGAAAACATGGGTCTTAGGATCCCAGAATTGGGCAACAGTGTGCAGAAAAGGATAATCAATCTTGCATAAATGAAGGGATCAAAAGATAGATAGATGAAAGACATTCAGTTTTTGCCAGTCATCTCCGCCTAAACTTTGAAGAATGGGTCGGATTAGTTTTAAATTTTGTTCTGTCATAGTTTTGGAGGATTTTTATGGTTTCTCAAGACTTGGGGCAACTGTAATGTTAAGAGAGCATGTTTATAGAGTTTTATAGTGTTAAAATTGGAAAGAAATCGCAGCCAGGATCGAAGAGTCACTGCCCCACCGTAGAGGCGTCGCCTCTATACAAAGAGGAATATGCCTCTCAGGTGTCAGATGCCGCCCATTTTAAGTCAAAGAGGCGGCACCTCATCACGAAGAGACGGCATCTCTTCCCACAGAGACGGCGCCTCTTCATGCTGATTTGGTGCTATTTGATTATTTTTGGAGGGTTTTGACCCAAAATAGATAGTAGAAGTCGTGTATTTGGTTGGCAAACATGGAATAGAGCAAAATGCAACAAAATTTTAAAGCCTTTCGATTTTAATGTCAATACAAGAGTTTATGTCCAATAAAATGATAAAAAATTCTAAAAATCTCTACATCTAGATCCTAATCTAGTCCTCCTCGGACTCTGTCTCCTCAAGGTCCTCGCCCTCTTCAGTATCCTCGCCCTCTCTGGCACCGGCAGCTGTAGCTGGGACACCGGGTGTTGTATGGATGTCTGGTATAGCTCCCATCATGGAATCCTCATTGTCATCCATCATCTGATAAGCCTCGAGCTGGTGCTGGAGAGACTGAATCTGAGCATCCAACCCTATACAGTGAGTCTGTCCAAATAAGAAAAGGAAAGAGGTAAGTAAATCATTCAAGCATGCATACATGTAAAATAAATAGGAAAATTTACATACCCTCCACTCCTCTGAGATCTGGTCGATCAGGTCTCGTTGAGCCTCGATCATCCCAAAGAGGTGCTCTCCCTGCTCTTTAAGAATCTATAGGTACAAAAGTTTTGAATTACATTAGTACTAATAAATTTTTGTAGTAAATAAAAGTGATCAGGTATAAATTAAACTCATATGAGTAGCAGAAAGAGGTACGAGTGCTGCACAACTCCTCGGGTCAGGAGATAGGATGACCCAAGTCCGTCCTCCGGAGGTGCTCCAGTATCGTGCAGTTGGCTCTGAAAGAAAGGAGAAAGCTCAATGTGTACAAAGAGGTGGTACATCAGCGACCCTCGGAGTAGGAGCAGGAGTGGGAGTATGAGAAGTACTAGCTCCTACCTCAGTAGTAGCAGACTGGGTACGAGCCCATTGAGTAGGACGCTCACCTGAGGACTGAGACCTAATCTGGGGACCAGTGCCTCGAGGTCGAAGCTGTAAATGAAAAATGTGTATGGTCAAAAGATGCTTGAAGAGAATAATGCATAGCTGTTGAAAGTAAGAAAGAAATACCTGTATGACAACACCTTCGAAGGGGAGCTGTCCTAGTAACTTCTCTCGGATAAAGGTACGGTAAGCTCCCGACTGGCGAGCGAAGACATAACGAGTAACAGGTGACCCATATAGTGCTTATGCAAGATCATCATCCATCAACTCATGGGTCCACAACATGGCTGAAGGAGGGTCTAGTGGACACGTCTCCTAACTAGGGGTGTAACCGAGTCAAGCCGACTCGCGAGCTACTCGGGATTGGCTCGAAAAAAACTTGAAATCGACTCGATAATAATCGAGTCGAGCTCGAGCTCGAACTACTCGAGTAGGTTGTCGAGTCGAGCTCGAGCTCCTTAATATTTGACTCGATAGGCTCGCGAGCTTAATCGAGCTTAACCGAGTTTGTATATATTTACGATTTTATCCTTTTATTTTAATATAATTACA
>CATIWO010054796.1:0-31468 GCA_949673435.1 Macaranga tanarius | reverse complement strand
ATAAAAGAAAATGAACAATATTGAAAGTGTTTGATTGCAGAGAAAATTAACAAAGTACTGAAAATTACAAACGAAATGGAAAAGCTAAATTGGAATTGTAGAGTTGATTTGTTGTCTGGTTTGATTTGGATTTGGCTGTCTCTTAGATCTGCAGCAGAAGGAGTCCTTTTATCCATGGAGTTGGTAACTTCCCTTTTTCAGAAACTGCTCTCTTCGCACTACTTCATGTTTCTTATTTTTGAAATTTCAACTCCCTCATATCTTATCTCCTTCTGCTAGTTTCCTCTTTACAGATAACCACATGTATATTAATTAACTAGCATGGGCCTAGCTATAATCTCATGGGTTCTCCAAAATATAATTTTGGGTGCAAATAAAAATATACACAAAAATACAAAAACTTAGTGTATGCATGTAATTCACCGTTCATATCTATAATTCTATTGGCAACTATTTTTTACTATTGTCAGCAATAAGTGTACTTTTTATTTTTAGGGTAATTCTTTGTGTCGTTACTTGTGACGCTATAATGTGTCGCAACACTTTTAACCAAAAAAAAAAAGAGGGGGGGCATTTTGGGCAAGTGATAGGCCGACGCCTATCACATCCCTTATTTCTAACGGCAACTATTGTCTATAATAATTCTATCAAAAGGGACCATATCGTTTAATTATAAATTAATTAGGATATATCTAGAAGTAGGGGTGGCCACGGTCACGAGTCACGACCTAGAAGGTCCACCAATCTAGAAGGTCCACCAATCGTATTAAATACACAACAGGTCACGACCTTTTTTTTAATGCATTCTCAAGCCTTATTTGTCCGACTCTTTGCAATTTGCATCTGCTTGATCTCTGCAGGCAATAATTTGACAAAAACCATCATTTTAATATTAATTTCAACTACGTTCCATTATGCCAACTATATAACATTTAAATTATAAAATTATATAATTAATAAATATACCAAATGATTCAATCTTTTATTGGTTTTTGGGCCTCAGCCTTCGCCACTAATTAAGGTAGGCCTTATCAGCAACCTTTATTTATTTATTTATTTTTTTTTTTGGGTGTGTTTCCACAAGTTTTTTGGTGCGTAAGCAACCTTGAATTTCATTCGATAAATACCTGCCCTTACTCTTGCATTTCCCCACACCTCACTTACATTAATTCCTTGCTCATCCCCTTCACTTGATCTTAATTTTCCAAAGGCCATCATGGGTGTTTTGACTTTTGAGAAGGAAGTTAAAACTGCAATTCCACAAGCCAAAATGTTCAAGGTTTTTGTCCTTGAATCCCACACCCTTATCCCTAAGATTCTGCCTAATGTCAGCGTAGAGATCCTTGAAGGAAACGGAGGGCCTGGAACCATCAAGAAGACCACCTTTACTGATGGTAAATTAGTTTTAATTTATTGTTCATAAGTCATACATTAATTTTCATTTAGTTCAAAATTAAATATCGGATGTGAAGTGTCTGTCTTATAATATAAAAGAGTCAGTCTCTGAGAGTCTCATTTCCCTTTAAACATTTCCATAGAACTGAGAAAAGGAGTAACTAAACAAGTGATTATGGTTTGGATTAAGTTATAATATGTTTTTTTTATACATGCAGGTAGTGGACAAAAGTATCTTAAGACCAAAATTGACGCAACAGACGAAGAAAATTTCACACACTGCTACACTGTTATTGAAGGCGAGCCATGGATGCCTGAACTAGAGAAAATTTCCTATGAGATAAAAATAGTTGCTTCTCCTGATGGAGGATCCCTTTGCAAGAGCATCAGCAAGTACTACCCAAAGGAAGGCTGTGAGCCCGATCAAGAAAAAATCAATGCTGGAGGAGAGAAGGCCTTTGGCATGTTCAAGGTTATTGAAGCTCATCTCTTAGCAAATCCTGGAGCCTTCTAATGTGTCTCCGTCCGATCCTGGAGTTTAAAGTTGATTTTCTTCTTGATATTTTATTGTATTTATCGTTTTTCTTTGCGTGCATGGAGGGTCAAATCACTTTTGGCCTGACAATTAATAAAAGTTCCGATTTGTGGTGAATGGTTGGCTTATGCTTATATCAATGGATCAAGTATAAGCCCCAAGCTCATATTCATAATAAATATGTTTGTTTCTTGGAAGTATGAGTTGCCCTGAGTATACCAAAAATTATCTTTTTCTTAACTCTTTTAAAAATAAAAATATACCGAGTGTATCTGAAATATTTCAGCCTCAATCAATAAATGTAAATGTGCTACTCTGACTTCTAAACATGTGACTGTACAGATTAAATAGAGATCAAATTAATTTTGACTTTGGAAAAGATAATTTGCTATGAGAGGTTATAAACCTCTAAATAAATTGTGAAATTAAAATTAAGAACTTGACAGTAAAGCTGAAAAATTAACTGAAAATCAAAGCAACGTTGGAAATAAAGTATAATTTGTAGGAAATGAAAAGATTTAATTGATTGAGCTGACTAAAAAAATAAATGCTAAAATTGAACAAATTTGATTGCTAAAAATAAAGATAAGACTGAAAAATAAATTGATTGTTGTAAACTTGAATAAAATGACAAAACTTAAAATTAATATTGAAAGGAATCCAACTATTGATCAAAGCTGATTCAAAGCTTATAGTATTTATTGTTGTAGCTGAGGTCCTCTATGTATTTCTTTTAACATTTATCCTTCAAAACAACCTGATTGTCCTCCGACTGCCTACTTTATCATATACCTGAAAATAATTTCCGCTATTATTTTTCCAAGGCCATTATTATGCTACTAAAAACATGGATGTTGAAAGTTGCAGATGTGGGAGCAAAAATATTTACTGAACCACACTCTTTCCATAGACTTGGGCTTTAGTTTTTATTGGGTCGGTCTATTTTCAGTTTGAGTACAGACAAAGTATACTTTAATTTTCATTGTAAAACAATGGATGCCCTGCTTTATTTTTTTAGATGTTTCCATTTAAGCAAAAAGAATTTTAATCTGTGATTATACTTTATAATTAATTAGCCAACCATGGCTTACAGAACTACTAACTACTAAGGTCGGTGATGCAGAGGAAGGAAGCTGAGTTCACTGTATACTAACTATTAAAAGATTGCATAATGTTTGTTGTCGCGGCAATAATAGTTTATTTCTAAAAATATTATATTTTCTATAAAATAGGAAATTTTTTAATAATTTTAAAAAATGTTTGTCATATCGCGAATATTTATAATTATCCTAAAAGATTACAATAAAACAATCAATAGACTATAGGAATGCATGAGTGTTGGTGGGGAAACATTATCTTTAGTAACTAGATTAAGTCAGCTGACAATGAAAATTGAATAATAAATAATATTTAATAGACTTTGAACGTGGTTCACACCAAAAAATAGATAAATAATATTTTCATATCGTCCAACCAGAACTGGGTAGTTTCTTTTGTGTTTCGGAATTTATAAATAGTAGCTTAGACTTAAACTTTGATGAAGAAATAGGAGTGAGCATGGCTTCCAAACTGACCGAACCGAAAACTGAATTGACTATATTTGGTTTGGTTTGCTTTTTAGGATTTTCAAATTTTAAGAATTGAACCGAACTGAAATTTGGTTTGGTTTGGTTTTATATACAAAAATTTTGGTTAACTGAATTAACCAAACTTTTATTTTTTATTTTTATATTTCTAAATATTTTTTAAAAAATATATACTAATTTAATATAAAAATAAAAAAAAAATTATATTTTTAAATTTTTCGGTTTGGTTCAGTCGGTTCGGTTTTCTGCATATAATTTTTAAATTTTTTATAACCGACCAAACTAATCCAAACTTTAGTTCAACTCAGTTCAATTTTGAATTATTTCGATTCGGTTAGTTCAGTTCGATCAAAAAAATTGACCAAACTGACCGAACCGACTGAATGTTCACCCCTACTAAAAAATAATGCACAACTACTTGTCAATTTTCTCTAGAAGTTGACATTGTTACTTTACAATGACGGAAAGCATCATCTAGAATATTTGAATATGCTTTGTTCGTAAAAAAAAAAACGAATATTTGAATATGCTAACCCTTTTTTCCGGGATTTGAACGGACAAGTAATACGTCTTGATCAGAAAATGTCCATTCCTGTACATTTATTGGAAGAGCAAAGTTTTACAACATTGACTTTTCTTTGCAATCTGAAATTAGACGATCCAAATGTCAGTTTTTTTTTAACTTAGAGGAGGACAGGCAAGCATGATAATTTTTTTGACATATTAATATCTTGCAAGATGCACTAAATTGAAGAAAATTATGTCACTTCACTACTCAACTTTTAATAATCGAAAAGTTAGTTTAGTGTATAAGATGTCCTAAAGTTAGTTAAGTGGTATAAGATACATTAATTTTTAATAACTGAAGAAACTATATTCAAATTTTCATTAGATGAAATTCTTTTGAATAACATCAGCGAAGTAGGAAAGAAATTATTTGAACCATGACAGATGCAAAAGCAGAGTCTTAAAGGCTTCCCTCTCGCTAGTTCAATTGCAGGAATTCAAAACCTGACAGCTTTAATGGCCTTCAAGATTACTAAGACCTTTCTTTGATACCTTTAAGTTTTCTATGTTAAGCTGCAAAATCACCAATGGCATAATATATATATACTTGCTGCTTCAATCACACACCAGTCCAAGTCAAAAAGAACAACAATTACAATTTACACACTCAACTCAAAAATCTTATTTAACAGGCAGTTGGTGCAGTTACCAAAGCCACAGATTGCTTAATTAAATTCAAACAGGCACAAGAGCTTATAGCTATTTAATATTACACTACAAGCTAGTAAGTTAACTAATAAGCATCAGGGTTCTCCAAGAGAAAGGCTTCAACAGCCTTGAAAATTTCCATTGACTTGATTTTCCCAGCTTTAATCTCTTCTTTGTTCAGCTCAATGTCTCCAATGGTGTAGTATGTGCTGCTATTCTTGCAAATAGACCCTCCATCACCAGACGCCTCAAACTTGATCTCATTATATATCTTTTCAATGGCATTCATCAATGCATCACCTTCTAGCACACTGTATCTGTATATCAACTTCTCTTTGTCTATCCCTTCTATCTTGTGCTTCACGTAACTGAATTGGCTACCTGCAAAGCATTACATCCCCACACATATGCATATTACTTATCTTTTGATTAATTCAAGCTAAGTAATCAAAATGAGCATATATATATATATATATATATATATATATATATATATATATATATATATATATACCTTGGCCGAAAGTGACTTTTCTGATGGTTCCAGGTCCTCCATCTCCTTCGAGAATTTCAACATTGTTGATTGCATTTGGCATCAGGTTTTGGATCAGATTATCATTGTCAAGTACCAATGCTTTGAACAGCTTTTCTGGAGGAATGGCAGAGGCCACCTCCATCTCATAAGAGATTACACCCATTCTGGTGATAAAGGGAGTGTGAAAATTAATGGAGAGGATTGAATTGTAGAGAGCTTCTGAGGTAAAGAAATGTTAGTGCACCAGTTGGTATTAATAGATTGACGGTAATGTTATAGGAAATATCGCCTGCAATTTATTGATTTGTTTTGTTGTTAAGGATAACATTAACATTCTTTTTTCTGTCATCTATATAGTGGCAAGCATATGCTTACTGCATAATTAATTGATCCCAAATCTTGTTTTTTTCCTCTATGATTCAGAAGTGATTAAAATTTGAAACAATGTTAACAATCCTATCCTTTGTTGTTTAAAGCAATGGCTGTTCTGTAAGTTCAAGAATCATTTTTGGAATTCTAAACTTTCGATGACAGTGAAATTAGTAGGAATTAAAAAATTTGTAATTCTTTTTGTCTTTCTTACGTAATTATATAAATGGTAATGTTTTTTGTCTGCGTAATGTGAACAGTACTATCACGCGACATCACGCGGCGCGATAATTATTAAAATATCTCTATGAATATTTTATACCCTTATAAAGTTAATGTCAAAAAAATCATTTCATTAATTTTTTTTTTTTTATCTTTTAGCGCCGCACAAATGACGCACGGCACATTATTTATCATTACCATTAAATAAACGCTGGAATAATATACTGTTTCCAGTGAGAATAGCAAAACTTAGTACAGTACAATATTCATCCATTAAAAGCAAGCTTTGCACGGACACCAATCCGCGTAGAAAACCAAAAAATGTAGAAATGGATATAGAAAAACAATATTTTCAAAAATATAGGATACAAAATTGTAGAAAAAACATATAAATATTAAAAATGTAGGGCATATATAAATATTTTATAAAAATTTTTATAATTTTTAATTTTGTATATAAAATGTTAAAATTTTATCCTATAAAACTGAGAGAAATGCGTTTCCGGTATGAAGTCATATTTTTTATTTTAATAATTTACTAAAACGGCTTGATACGTATTTGGGTGTGTTTGATATGTTTCCGACAACATGTCGAACTTGCAGAAATATGTGTCTTTGCAACCTAGAACAAAAGTAACATAATTTAGTACACTATAATATCACAGACTATATAATTGATGATGAATCTGACTAGCAATTTTAAATTTTTGGCCCAAAAAAAATTACCAAAACAGAAACCAACTTGGCAGACGCAAACACTAAAGTGAGCCATATGAACAGCATTAGGATTTGCAAGGAGGTATGCTTCGATGGCCCTGAACATTTCTGTAGTACTAGGCAGATGGATCCACCTAACTTAAACTGGTAGGAATTTTTTGTTGAAGTAGGTTCTAGAATGTCAAAGATCTGATAGTGTATATTAAGAATAAAATCTCTATTGTATTTAGGAAGATATTTTGTTTTCCTGAATAGTATAGGTTTACCATATATATATGTTTTTGATGTATATAAAAAAGGTGTAATCTTTATGTGGAATATATGAAAAACAGAAGCATTGTTTGCAAATTCCCTTCGTTTTTAGTCTTCATTTTTCTCAATTGTGTTCATCAAAGCCTCGTCTTCAATCACATAATGTCATTAGTAAAGAGGCCCATGATGATTTTTTTTTTTTTTTTTTAAGTTAAAAGATAAACTTGATCTGTGATGTATTTTACGAAGGAATCTTACCATTGTAATGGAAATTAGAATCCTTTCGTAGGACAATAACAGAACACATTATGTGATTTGTTAAATCATAAATGATTTCTTATGGTGCCCTTATTCAGTAGTTATGATTTTTTAAATCATAAATGTACATATATAACAAGCATCAAAGCAACATTATTAACAAGAGATCACACACCTTCATTAACAAATTATTTGCAAATAAAATTTTTGATTCTTCCAATGTAGTTTATTCAAAGTAACACATAAATTTATTCTACAGTCTGAAGGAAAATACATTGAGAATTCACACGCCCAGAACTCTTTTATTGCTGCATTGCATTTTGGCTAGACAAGAGAAACACCAACTCCATCCGCATTGGCTTGCATGAATATTAAATAAAAATAAGTAGATTTACAAGGCATTAGGATTTGCCAGGAGGTAAGCTTCCACAGCCTTGAACAATCCCATGGTCTTCACTTTCCCAGCCTGAATATCTTCTTGTTTTAGCTCAAAATCACCAATAGTGTAGTACTTGTTAGTTGACTTGATCAGACATCCTCCATCAGGGGTATTTTCAAACTTAACCTCATTACTGATTTTTTCAATTTTTCCCATTAAGACATCTCCTTCAATCATTGTGTAGCCATATGTTAAATTGTCCTTGTCTATAGCATCTGTCCTCTCCTTCACATACTTGAATTCACTCCCTGAAGATTCCAATTTTTTTTAAAAAAAATATTGTATTATTATGTGTTATCATGTATTGAAATTTTATCAAACATTATATATATCACAGAAACGTTCAATATAAATGTTAAAAAAATATAGGTAAATACAGCATTGTCATACTTATTAATTAATCCTACAAGTAAAAAAAATAATGTGAGTTACCTTCACCAAAGTTAATTTGCTTGATAGTTCCAACACCACCATCACCTTCAAGAATTTCGACACTCTTGATAGCCTGAGGCAAGATCTTGGGCATGAAAGTTTTGCCCTCAAGGACAAAGGCCTTGAACATCTTGGCTGCTGGGATTGAACTACCAATTTTCATTTCATAACTTACCAAACCCATGATGAATATATATAAAACTTGAAGTTTTAAAACAATTAAAGAAAGAAAAAGAAAATTAGAGTGGAAATGATGTTAAATATCGCTGATTTTTCTTTGTATTTGGGATGAAGAAAGATGACAATAAGAGGTGCTATTTATAAATAAAGTTATGTTACTAAGAATTGAATAGTGTGTATACTTTTTATCCTCTTAAAAATTGCAACCTGAAGATGACTAATTAAAAAAAAAAAAAGCTTTGGGCTCTTAGAAAATTTTTAAAAAATATACATAACGACACCAAATGGTGTCCAATGCACATCATCATCCCCTAGATTAACTTGTAGCTAGCTGAGTAAATGTCCGGACCCGAACCGGAATAGACAAATATATGGATATATACATTAAAGAATTTTCATAAGGCCAGGAAAGTGGACTCGTATTGGAAGGTGATGAGCATATTATATTTGCCATCTTTGCTTGTTACTTCTTCTCGATAACTTCTAAGTCATTCGACGCTATTTACTAAGGATTGAAAATTTTGAACAGTGAAAAAATAGTTTAATGATAATTGTTTTAAGGGCATTTTAAAATATAGAATTTATTGATATTAATTTATGAAATTATCTCTCATGAATAGTTTAAATGGTGGTAAAAGATGTAAGGGATGATAATATTAATTGTAGGCATATAATTTTTACAATTAAGTTCTGAATGTTTAATTTATAACAATTAAGTTCAATAAGTATTTAAAAAATTAACGGTTAGTCATATCCCATTAGATTACAAGGGGCTGAAACCTAGGCTAAAATTTAAGAGGCCGAAATTTTCTCCCTTAAAGGCATAAACCTAGGCTGGTAAGTAGAAATTTTAGGTGCCTAGTGAGTTAGATATGGGGAGCCGAAGTGGATGATGCAGTGATGATAAGGATGTTACATGGGCAAAAATAATGCCACATAAACTTATTCCGTTAGATTAAACGGGATATGACTAACGTTTAATTTAATTTTTTAAATACTTATTGAATTTAATTGTTATGAATTAAACATTCAGAACTTAATTGTAAAAACTATATAACTTTTAGGACCGCAAATGTTGTTATCTCAAGATATAAATATTCTATTATGAAGGTCATGGATCAATCTCCTGTCACCCCTGTTCTTTCAATCCCTTGTGGTGTTAAAAATTAACCACCTTAACTGAATTATATCTAAAAATAATAATTTATAAAATTAATTTTTATGTGATTTAAAAAGAAAAGGATTATGTAACACTAGATTTTAAATTTTATGATATTTCTATTAATAAAAAAAGTTCAAGGTATTACTTGTCCTTTTCTTTTGGTTTGGAGATGGGGAAGTCAGATTCCAATTGTAATTTGCATATATATACTTCAGATTGCTAAATTATTCTTCTTCAGGTTGGGTCTGATTGTAAAACTTCAGTTATTTCAAGGAGGATTTATCTTGCGAATAAATGCCGGTCATGTCTAATTTACTTCACTTTCTCATAGTATTTTTAATGGAAAAAGTAGAAAATATCTCGAATTTATTTTTTAAAAAATTATCAATATTAATTCAACTCATTATACAGATAATGAGTGCTTTACAATAGAATCTACAAATCTTCACAGGTTAAACTTCTAAGAAATAAATAAATAAATAAATAATTGCAAATGAATATATCGTGCAACCTTGGTCTATACTCAATAGCTACAAATGCCCTTTAATTGGGGTGAGGAGTGATTTTATTCTCTTCACCAAAATATATAATTTTATGGATAATCACATTCTTATATTACGATACAATAGTAGATGAGGATAGTTAACAATATAATTAAAATTAAGAAACTATCAGAAAGTTCATTAAACCATAATGATCATCACATGTGAATGCATATATATATATATATATATATATATATATATACATGTCTTCAAATAATGAATAATCTTCATACCAAATTGAAAGAAGCAACCTTATATATTCTCCAAAATATTTCATTTCCATTTATTTAGGTAAATAGAAAATACATTGACCTGAAATTGACACCAATCAATCTCCTTAATTATTATTGCCAAGTTGCAATCTTAAATTGAAAAAAAAAATGTCATCTCCACTTGCATTAACAACACAAACATTAAAAAAAAAAATTTAATTAAGATAGGCAAATTGAATTAGACATCAGGATTTGCCAAGAGGTAGGCTTCAATAGCCTTGAACAAACCCATAGACTTTTCTTTTCCAGCCTTAATATCCTCTTGTTTGAGCTCAAAGTCACCAGTTGTGTGGTACTTGCTGAGTGACTTGATGAGGCATCCTTCATCTGGGGTTTGCTCAAACTTAATCTCATTGCAGATTTTTTCAAGCTTTCCAGCTAACACATCTCCTTCAATCATTGTGTATGCATATGTTAAATTTTCCTTGTCCACAGCATCTGTCCTCTCCTTTGCATACTTGAATTGGCTAGCTGAAGAATACAATTATAATCATAATTAACATCACATATCAAATATAACATATTAACGAAACATTCGATCTAAAAATATGTATAAAAAATAAATATTTGTGTCACTATATTGCAACTTAATTACCTTCACCAAAGTTGATTTGCTTAATAGTTCCAGCACCACCATCTCCTTCAAGGATGTCAATGCTCTTGATAGCCTGAGGCAAGATCTTCGCAATGAGAGTGTTGCCATCAAGGACAAAGGCCTTGAACATTCTGGCTGCTGGGATTGTGGTAGTAATTTCCATTTCATAAGTCACAACACCCATGATGGTATAGTGGTAGCTCAAGTCTTGAAAACTGTCAAGTAAGAAAATTATGGGGTGGAAGAGGATGTTTTAGGCTACTGATTTTCTTGGTCTTTGGGGTGAAGAAATATGAGAACAAGTGGTGCTATTTATAGGTAAAGATTGTGTTAAAAAGTGTTGAATTAGTATGCATTTTGCTAGCTAGCTAGTTAAAATTTGCAACTTAGATGACCAAGCAAATGCTTTGTACTTTTGTAAAATTAAAAAATTACATGTTGATTCCAACTAGTGTCTCATATTACAAAGACTTATCACCTAATCGAACTTTTATATATGGATTTCAAGATATTAGAACTAGACAAACAGATAAATATAATAAATTATCAACAGGTAATCAATAAAACTATTGTTCCAAAAAAACATCAAGAAAACTAAGACTAGAATATGCCTGCAGTGATCATTTTGGTTGTAAATTAAAGGTAAGATTGAGTTCTCGCCAATTAAAGTGAACTTTGTGTCTTGGCCAACTCTCTGTGCATATTGGCTAACTCATTTTCTTTAACTGTTTTTAAGGACGCACTTGTGTTTGATCAAAATATTCAGAAATTATCACTTCTAAAACTGACCCTAAAAATTAAATACAAAATAATATTATAAAGGAGTAAATGTCTATTCTTGATCTTGAAACTCTGTATAAAATCTATTTCTTTAATCTTAGTTAAAACTATATAAGCTTTCACAGTGAAGTAATCCACAAGATAAACATTTCAAGAAATGTGACAAATAGCTACTTGATTGATCTGACTCGGTATGCTCCACTAGTTATTGGCCAAGACTTGCATCGAAGTAGTTGATAATTCACAGTGAACTTGACCATCTCAACAATGGAATTTATTAATATTTATCATCGTTTTCTATCATTTTTATTCTATATTTTTAAGTCAATTGGCAAAAAAAAATTAAAAAAATTATCCTTGTTTTTTCTCAAAGTCCTTCCTACCAAACTTCAAAGTTTTTTTTTTTTTTTTTTCTGTTTTCATTTACATGGAGAATTAAGATCATCTAATAACTGTAATCCCATAGACTTAAAGTAACGTACAAACAGGCATACATATTTCTATGGGATTGTTGGAGCTGCCTTGGCAGAAACTTTAGGCATTTTTATGAGAGTTATCTTATAAATAAATATAAATCATTCATATACTGAACTTAATCTTAGTCAATAGCTACAATTAACATTTAATTCCATGTTTGGATATGACTGTTCCTGCCGGCCAAGAGATTAACTTCCTATACGTAAAGATACTATATAAAATTAGTGAGATATTGGTTTAATTATTATTTTTCTCTAAGAATATCATAAAGTATAGAATTTGAATTTTATTATTGTTGATTTGTAGAATTAATTTTTATCCGATTTGAAAGAAACGACAATTAATTTTTACAAAATTCATGAGAAGAGAATTATTTCATATTGGACAATATTTAGGTGGTTTAATCTTCTTTTTAATCAAATAGAAAATTGTATGAAATATTATGAGAATATGGTAACGTTCTCATGGTGGTGGTGATCAGCACCATAATGATATGTATAAAAAAATTGAGTTTATTAATTTTGTTCACATGAAGCAGCAAACACCTATGTAACTTATTATATTATATAAAGATTTTTCTTTTGATCAGGTATATTATTTGAAGATTAGTGGTTAAAGAAATTGAACAACTTATGTTGACCACCGGCCTCTTGCTTGTATTCTGCCCTTGTTGTGTGTAGGAATTTACTTTATAATATATATATATATAATCTTCGTTGAACCAAGTGATGAAATTAAATGATAACAGGTGAAGTTGATATGGGTTGGATCTCATACATTTATGACTGAGTTCTTTTCAATCTACTGTTTGTTATATGAGCCCATTTGATATGGAGCTCTTTTGAATCCATTTAAGTATGGCCTAAGAATTACACCATTTTCATTTGTAAATGGGCAGATTTCTTCTTGACTTTTTCATTTCTAAATATCAAGTTTTTGTTATGAGCATACCATTTTTGGTGCCTTCATTATTTTCTATCATAGTAACTGAAAAGATAGTCTCCTTCTTTGGATTGTTAAAAAGGGTAAAAATATTAGGCATCAAGATTTCATTAAGAAGTTGGATTTATGAAGGATGACTTTTTGTTTGACTTTTGCTCTTGTTGCCATGACAGTTCTACTAGCCATTGATATAAATCTGGTTGGATTCACCTAAAACATGTGTGCCATAAATCATTTTTTGGGAGTCACAATTTTTCTTATTTTATTACATGGGGTTAAGTTTTGTTTTCTTAAATTCAAGTAAACACTAAATGAAAACCTTTTTTTTTATATTAGCACAATATGTGTTTTAATAGTCAATTTTCTAGTAAATCAGATAATTAATATATAAATTTAAATTTTACTTTTGGTTTTGGTTTTTTCCTCAATATAATATAAAATGATAAAAATATTCATACAATCTATTTAATGAAATACGTAACGAATTTACTTTATTTCTCCAATATAATATGAAACGATAAACCCCCCGCTCTCCCAGGAGTCCACAGGGCTTAAAACTGACAATAAAAAAAAAAAAAAAAAGAACCGTACAATCTATTTAATGAAGCATGCAATGAATTTACATAGAAGTATTTTCTCATATTCAAGTAAACACTAAATTTATTCTCATACTATTAATATAGGGAGTTAAAATTATTATTTCAAATTCAAGTAAACACTAAAAGTAGAAGAACGTTTTTATACTAGTGTAATATGTTTTTAAATAGCCATATTTTCTAGTGAATTAGATAGATTTTGCTTTTTCTCCAATGTAACATGAGCGGAAAAATATCCGTACAATCTATTTAATGAAGTAACTAATGAATTTATTTTATTTCTCCAATACAATATGAAATGATAAAAAAAAAACCGTACAATCTATTTAATGAAATACGTAATAAATATACTTAAAACTATTTTAGGTAAGTTTCATCAATTGTTTTGGAAGCTATGATTAAAATTTCAATGCTGGTATAACATATGAAATTAATTATATCCAATTTTTTTTTATAAAAAAAGCCACAATTACTTTTTTACATAACTTAAAAGAAAATAATTAGTTTATATTAGACAATCCTTAGGTGGGTTTTAATCAATAAAAGAATAACGTTCTCATCTCTATATTGCTTCCATAGAAAGGTGGTGCTAGTCAATACCATATAGATATGAAAGAAAAAAATGAGTTTATTTTATTTTACAAGACGCACCAACACATCTTTGTAAATTATTATACTATATAAAGGTTAGTGCTTAAAGAAATTGAACAACTTATGTTGATCACCGGCCTCGTGCTCATATTAATTCCACACTTGTCACTGTGTGGAATTAATTTTACCTTGTAAAGAATTCTACTTATATTTTAGTATTATTAAAAATATATGATATAATGTTAAAATAATATAAATTTTTAATAGTAAAATTATTTACTAAGTAGTATAGTATCCAACTCACCAAAATAAATTCATAATATATTAAAATAAAATGTATTTTTAATTTTATTAGAAATAAAATTATAATATATTTGAAAATATCTAAATAATTATATTGATTGGTAAATCATATATATAATATTTTTATTATTGAAATAGAGTGTTAGAATAAATCATATATCAATTGTTTTGGGAGCTATGGTTAAACTTCAATGCCAAAATTAAAAACCCTTTTCTTATTTTTTTCAAATTCAAGTAAATACTAAAAATAGAAAAAATTTTCATTCTAGTGTAATATGTGTTTTAAATAGTCAGATTTTCTAGTGAATCAAATAAGATATGAGATAAATTTTACTTTTGCCTTTTCCTATAATATAATATAAGATGATACAAATTTCCGTACAATCTATTTAATGAAGTATGTTACGGATTTATTTTATTTCTTCAATATAATATGAAATGATAAAAAAACCGTACAATCTATTTAATGAAGTATGTAATATATTTATTTAAAACTATTTTAGGTTAGTTATTTAAAACTATTTTAGATTAATTCTGTCAATTATTTTGGGAGCTATTATTAAAATTCAATGCTCAAAATTAAAGGCCTTTTCATTCTAGTACAATATGTGTTTTAAATAGTCAAAATTTCCAGTAAATCAGACTAGATATAAGTTTAAATTTTACTTTTCACTTTTCTTCAAATATAATATAAGATGACAAAAATTTCCGTACAATCTATTTAATGAAATATATAACAAATTTACTTTATTTTTTCAATATATTATGAAATGATAAAAAAACCGTACGAATTACGTAATACATTTATTTAAAACTATTTTAAATTAGTTCCATCAATTGTTTTGGGACTCATAATTAAAATTCAATGCTCAAATTTGAAGACCCTTTTATGCAAGTAAATATCATCATATCATGAAAAAATAATTGAACTTGGAATCACAAGGTATAAAACTAAGGTGAGGAGCATATTCTCCTAATGCAAAAAAACAAAACCAAACCAAACCGAAGGCACCATGAAAATGAATCAATCTGAAACTGGGCTATCTATCTACATATTGGACTGAACCAAATCCACCACATTTTCATAACCTTAGACGAAACCACTCAAATACTTCAAACAAAAACAAAGAACAATCACAACACAACAACAACAACATTTGACTATGCCAAATAAAATAATTAATTAATTAATTAAATAAAAAAGCAACCCTACTGGCTGCTACTAATAACACTACTCTTGCCTTGCTCTGCAAAGGACGTACATGTAAGTTGAAAAGATCTAGTAGGGCAAAATGGTACCAAAAACAAAAATTTAGAGACAGACAGCCCTCCAATAGCCACATTTCCCTCAACAGTATCACACACATTAAAGAAAAAACACTTTCTCGATTCTTCTCGTCTCCTTTTTGCCCTCAATTTCATACCCACACAAAGCACCCAAAATCCACACCAAATTATATATTAGTATCATAAAAATCTCAGCTTTCTCTCCTCTAAACCAACACCCATTTGCACACAGCACTCTCAATCTCACAGTCGTTTCTTTTTGGTTTTCTTGAGAAAAAACACAGATTTTTGTGTATATATACACACACACACACATAAATATATATATATAAATTCAGTATATCAAAAACCCATCTTTGAGACCCAGAATCTTGAATCGATAGACCCTTTTCTTTGTTTTTTGTTTTTTGTTGAATTCTTTCTGGGTTTTATTATTGTACAATGTCAGGGTCCGGTGGAGTGTCGATCGCCCGAACCACCCGCGGTGAGAATCGGTTCTATGTGTCTCCGGGTATGCGGCAAAAGCAGCAGCAGCAACAACAACAGAAGCAGCAGCAGCAGCAGCAGCAGCAGAAGCCTTCGATTTCCAAGAATTGTACGGCGGAGATGGAGAAAAGAGGAGAGACTGATCAATGTGGGTCGTCTTCGTCTTCTTCTTCGTCGGTATCCAATTGTTCTGTCTCGGGTCGGGCAGGGACTGAAGGGGATTTAACTAATTTGGATCGGTTCTTGGAGTATACCACTCCTGTTGTTCCTGCTCAACATTTGCCTAAGGTAATGGTGACTCAAGATTGCATCTTTGTGATTTACGATCGTTTCCCTATTTATTTTGATATCTGATTTTGGGTTAGTGTTATAGTTAGTATCAGTTTATGGAAATTAGGGTTTCAAAGCTTGAATCTTTGTTAATTCAGAGTGAGGTATTGGTTTTTAAATGACTTCATTATGCAGTTACTAGAACAATTGATTGGGTTGCTTTTGTTTGTGTTGACAAATAACTGGTTTTTTTTAGTGTATGATTTGTATTTGACAATTCTTGGAACCCTACATAATGCAGTTTGTTGGTTTACAGACAAGTGTTAGAGGATGGAGAAATCGTGAAGCGGAGTGTCAGCCATACTTTGTTCTGGGGGATTTGTGGGAATCTTTTAAGGAGTGGAGTGCTTATGGGGCTGGTGTTCCCCTTTTGCTAAATGGAAGTGAAACTGTTATGCAGTACTATGTTCCTTACTTGTCTGGCATTCAGCTATATATTGACCCAGCCAGACCTTCCCCAAGAATAAGGTGAGCCATGGTGTAATTGACCCTTGCTTTTTCATATTTTATTTGTTCGTTAATGTTTCTATTTCTAGTTAATGTTTTTTGAAATGATTTTATTGAATTATGAGAATATGGTACGTGTTTTAACCAATGTATGATATTTATTGTGCTCTTCGCTTTTCCATATTATTTGCTTCAAGCAACTAGGTAACGACAAAACCGTTAGTATACTTTTTGGTTAGTTTGTAAAGTTGCCATTTCTGGTCATATGTCCATTAATATTATATGCTATTGGATGGTTTCGCATTTAAACGAGGTCTGATGCATACCGTTACATGGCATGTTCTTTCACTTCTATTGTAACGGGTTTTATGAGGAGCCAGTTGTGCACATTTACTTGGTTATTGTGTATTTGAGAATGCCTTTTTTCTTTATAGATTCGATTTACATGAGTATTAGTCGCTGCTTGCTTTTTGTTAATAAATTTATCATAGATATAACATAAATTTGGCGGTATATATTGGGTACAGTTGATTGGGATTTTCTGACATTTGTTTTGTCTTTTCGCCTTCCTTCAATGAATTGTTTTCTTTCCCAACTTATATAGTTTATTTATGTTCTATTCCCTCAAACAGAAGATAGAAGTTAACAGTCTAACTTGGTTCCTACCATCCACATTAGGATGCCTTTTGTCCATGGGTATCTCAAGTCTTAACCTCATTTTCAGATAGGGCTACTTATGCTTATGTAATTTCTAATATATGCACTTCTGGTATCTCTGCTATTATGCATTATGTATAGCTACCTCAGATAATTTAAGTGGTACCTATCTCAAGATATAATCGGCCATCAATGACGTTGTAATTGCTCAGTATAATATACACTTATTGTTAGCATTAAAACATCTATATGTGTAAACTTCAGTGTTGTTCTGCATCATCCTGGTTTATCATTGCGGTTGTAGCATAGTTGCTCCCTCGTTGCTGTGGGTTTTCTGACTTTTTTGCATGTAGTAAAACTGAAGAGACAAACGTAACTAGCTTGTTGTAGTGGTCTGCATTGCATTCATGGTTGCAGCTTAAGTCAAACAATAGGATTGTATATTCTTCCACAAAATTTCTTCAGAGGAGAAAAAAGATTGCCTGGCTTTATGGTAGCTTTCTTTACTTTGATATAAGTATCATTTTATAAGTTTACCCCTGCCTTATAACTAGCTTGGTTTGGCCTTCCTAACTGAAGAAATAATCATTTGAAATGCAATAGTATGATTTTTAAAATTTCCTTTGTTATCGACAATAATTTCTAATGTGTGATGTATTACATCATTATTGCTGCTATACTTTGACAGGAGGCCTGGTGAGGAAAGTGATGCTGAGTCGTCCAGGGAGTCTAGTACTGATATTAGCAGTGACTCTGGGGCAGAAAGAGGAGTAAACGGTGTTCATGGGTCTTGGATCCAACAAAACATTGTAGATGCAAATATTCAAAACTTGAGTAGACTTTCACTGAGAAATAAACCCTCAAGAGGCTCATCTAGTGATGAATGTGAGATTTCTAACCCTCCAGGTCGACTTGTTTTTGAATATATGGAACATGCTTCTCCATTTACTCGTGAACCTTTGGCTGACAAGGTTAGTTGGTAATCTTTGTGAATTATGAGACTTACTCTGTTGGGTGTATTATTATGTGTTTCCACTTTTTAATTTTGTTTATGATTGACAATAGTAACTTTTTGCACTGTAGATTTCAGCTCTTGCATCCAACTTTCCCGAACTCAAGACATTCAGGAGCTGTGATCTGTTGCCCTCAAGTTGGATTTCTGTGGCTTGGTATCCCATATATAGGATTCCCATGGGCCCAACACTACAGAATCTGGATGCTTGCTTCTTAACCTTTCATTCTCTATCGACTCCTTTTCAAAGTACTTCTCTTCCTCCCTCTCCTGCATGTTTACACCTATGCATGTGACAATATTGTGAACTGGTAATATTTGCCTATGGTCTTATGGGTTTGATGTGTTTGTTTGGGACAGGTCTGAACACTGATGGATTGTACATTCATGGTTCTAACAGTAGGGAGGTTCTGTGCACAGACGTGCCATTCAAGCTACCCCTGGCTACATTTGGTCTTGCTTCCTATAAGTTTAAAGTTTCATTTTGGAATTCAAATGGAGTTTATGAATGTCAAAAGGTCAGTTCCCTTTTGCGGGCTGCTGACAACTGGCTTAGGCTTTTGCAAGTAAATCACCCTGATTATATGTTCTTTATCTCCCACAATTCAAACTGGAGATAATTAGAAGTTGGCATAAACAAAAATGGATGGACAGATTTGGGCATAAACTTAGTAGTGCTGTTTTATAACGTTATGGAGCACTGGATGATCATTGATTCTCAGACTAAAGTTATATTGACTCCAAAATTTATGTAGCCTTCCCATACAGCTTAAGACTGGTTTGGCGTAGACTTTTATGCGAGGCATTGCGTGTTCAGAGATATTTGAAGAAGCTTTTTGATTGGTAGTCATTATGATGTTTGGTCTTATGGGCAGTTTTCCGTGGCCTGAGAACTTTCTGTTGCTTCAACCTTTTAATAAGTTTGTCAGATGGTGATGAAAAAAAAAATTAGTGACTTTTGTAAATACCTGTTTTCCTAGTTAGTCAGCATGCTTTGTACTAACAGTTTTATAATAGAACTTGCTTTCATATATCGGCTGTTACCATTTTAATGAAACTCAAATTATTTGTGTATTATGCATGAGATGGAGCTGTTTTTTATGCTCATTTTAAGAAAAAATTTACAGGTAATGATACTGCTATTGGTGATAGATGGCAAGCCAATTATTTGCACTGTTTTGCAGACTTTTCTACCGCTCAGAAGTATCACCACACTCAAATTCGTCGTTCATGGATTAAAATGAAAGGAAAACATGCAAGACTATTTTGGTTCAAAAACTTAGAATTATTGTTTCATTTCTTTCTTCCACCTCATGGGGAATGAACTTGTGCTTCTGCCTAAAAATTTTCAGGCTGAAGTTCGAAGGACATCATCCTCATTTTTTGGTTCAGTTCCATACGCATGTGAAAACAAAAAACTGATATAGAAATTAAGTCACGAAGGTATAAACGTGCTCGAAAAGAAGACTAGGGATATGTTCTTCCATCTTTCCATTATGCGCAAAGTTATAGATACAGGAATACAAGGTTCATCTGATCCTAGCTAATTACCACTAGTAAATCAAACATTTTCCTCTTCGCTTTTCTCAAGTTCTACTATTATATTAACAAGTCCATAACATTTACCCCCACCCCGCACGCTCATAGCTCATCCTCAAGAATAGTAGACATCAACAATCCCTGGACAAACTTGCACCTCTGTGACTTCTCCTCTTGGTCCTTGTCTGACAGCAGTGGCTGTTGGACTTTTCTGTCACCAGTTAAAACTAGTGTTAGAGATTTTTAACAAAGAAAACTGACAAATTAAATGTTCATGAGTGTAAACTAAGACAATTCTAACCCAGAAAATAACCCAGGTTCTGCTTCTTGCTAAAAGAATGCCACAACTTAGAGACAAGACAGACTTAATATCATTTGTTTTACCTAATGGTTCTTAGTAAAGTCTATAAACCTACAAAGTACATAAGAACCATTTAAATATTCAACGGCACAATTCATTGCCAGGTCGATCCCCATTCTTTCAGACTATAAACTATTTATCTGTGCACTGATCAAGAAGGTTGTAGAAGACAAGTTGACAATTAGTAATCTTTCCTTCCCCATATAAAATCAGTGTTCAGTGGGTATCACATCGAATTTATACGTCACTCAGTGTCCATTCTTTTGAACAAATTCTATAATAACTGATTAGTACAGAGGCTCCCTTGTAATATCATATCCCATGATAATAGAATCTAAGAAGAGCACAAGTGTTGGTACCTTTCTCGAAACTCCTCATTTGTGCTCTCCTTCACAGAGACTGCATCAGCTGATGAAAGAGGCTGGATGCTCAGAGGTTCATCAGAAGTAGACGGATTAAATATAAAAGATGAAAGCAAGGGATCAGGTTCTGAGTTGGAGGAAGAAACAAAGCATGAAGATCCACCAAGAAGGGATTGTAAGCTTCCTTCCCGTAGCTCTTTTCTCAATAGGGAAAAAGCTGAGTTAGAGCTCCCCTTACGCAATCTCCTTTTTCGCTGAACGTAATGAGAAGTCAAGGAACACAAAGACTAACATTTAAAGGAGAAGATACTTAGGTTAGCAAATAAACTCAAAAGAACAGAATATTCAAGGATTATGACATTCGATATACATAACCAACATGCAGAACTCAAAGACAGAGGTTCAAATATAAGTTGGAAAGCAAATGAAGAGTACAAAAGACATTAACAATTAAACATTAAAATTCAATAATGAGAAAAAAAATTAGTTTAGAAACTGTAAAAGATATCCTAAACTCCAAAAGAATGTCGATGAAATCAACAAATGAACAGCAGAACAATGGAAGCACGCGTACATTCATACAACAACAGAAGATTAAAAACACATCACACAAGTAAAGTTTGAGAGCAAAAGGATATCTTAAAGAAATTTCCATGTTGCCTAGTAATGTGACCAACAATGTCCATTCCCACCCGTTTAGCACAGACCGGGCACACCTGTAACAAATAATTTGAACAACACCATCTTAGCAAACTAATCAATAAACAGCATCTTAAATCACTCAGTCAATACAAGTTCTACATTAAAAACAAAACCCACAACTCCTTTTATATGGTCAAGTGTTAAGAGACCCAAAGGTTTCTAATTGTAGTACAGTAAGGTAAATTAGGGAGCATTGGATCAAAAACCATATATATAAAAAAAAAACCCAATAATCACTAGATGAAGAAGTAAATAAATAAATAAAATTACCCCATTCTTAGCTTCAACAGGATGCTCTTCATCAATATGACAACAAAGTCCGACAACGTCAAAATCCTCAGCGCAAAACGGACACAAAAACTCGGCTTTCAAATCCTCCTCTAATACCACTTCATTTTCCTCGTACAGATCTACAAATTGACCAAAAAAAACACATAAACACAGTCAAATTCCGTCTCAACAGTGGGGGCATTATTGGGTTAAAATATTAAAAAAAAAAGAACTCTTTTTTTTTCTTCGAAGTAATTTTTTTTTAATCAGAAATGGAACCAACCAGATCGAGAATGATAGCGTCTAGCAGAAGTCATGGAGAGGCGAGAACTCCACGGATCAGAAGCCATTTTTTAACGTTAGCTTGTTGGAAAAAAAAAAAGGTACGGTCTACTTCTTCTTCAAGGGGAGGGTAATTGAGCAAATTTATAGCAAAGTTATGGACTTTGAAGAAGAGATGAGGATGATGGTTAAATGGATGAATTTAAAAAAATCAAAAACCCTAAAAAAGTAGTGGAAAGATGGAAGCAGATACAGATACAGACACAGAGGAAACGATGAGGAAATTGTTAAGAGACAAAAATAAAGAGAAAAAAAAAAACTTCTCTACCAAACTCCTCCTGGTCCTGGTGCTACGCGTTCACTGTCCTTTTTCTAAATTTTTTTTTATTTTTATATATTTTTTTTGTTTTCGGCTTACATGTGGCTCTCGTAGCTCAGTTGGTTAGAGCACCCGTTTAGTAAGCGGGAGGTCTTGAGTTCGACTCTCAACGAGAGCAATTCCATATTATTATTTTTTTAAAAAAAAAAAAACAGAAATTGCACCGGTTCATGTGAAGAAGAAATTACAGTGTAACAAGCAAAACACATTTATATAGTAATATATGCGAATATAGGAAACAAAATGAAGGGTTTGCTAGCTTTGTAGCTTCTTCTTCTTCTCCTTATTCTCCTTTAAGCTTTGTGGCTTCTTTTCCTTCTTCTTATTCTTCTTTAAGCTTTGTGGCTTCTTTTCCTTCTTCTTATTCTCCTTTAAGTTAACCTTATCCAAATCATTGAAAGATTTGGATCGTTCCAAAAGACCAGCAACGCTGATTTTCAGTTGAAAACTCATCTTTTCAAGTATTGATGTCAATATGTTCACGTCTGTTAAGGCTCTATGAGCTGAACCAACTAATGGGATTTTATAGTATTCTCGTAGACTTTTCAGGGAGATTCCTTCAGGAATCTCTGGTGCTGTTGCCAGAAACTAAATGTTAGACATGTATACAAGTATAGAGAGGTGAAAAGCGGATTATTGGAAGATATGAAAGGAAGCATTCTCTAACCATTAGATCTCTTCAACTCATGCCCCAGAGCACGTGAGCAAACACACCGCCAATCTGTAGGAATTGTCATACCACAGCGTCTGAATTCTGCTCTTAAAAATGGAAAATCAAATGACCCGCCATAGTGAGCAACCATTATGACAGGCCATCCAGGTGTTTGACGACTTCTAACATAATGTATGATGATTGGAATCAAGTCTCGCATCCTGCAAATAATTCTCACCAGTCATTCAGGTAGTCTCCACATTAATCCATCAGCCAACAAATAATGTAATATAAGCTTTAAGAAATTCTCATATCAGATACACAAGTAGATATTTTGCTGTCTTCTGAATAAGGCGTAATGATCTTCCAAATATTTAAACAATTGAATGCTAGCTTACTCCGACAGGACAGACGCTGGCTCTATACCGTCATCCTAGTATTTTATATCTGAATGTGCTTAACGCATAAAATCGCAAAAAAGGCATTTTCGGATATATTATATTAGATGAGAGGTGAAGTAGAGGGAGAGGCAGGCCGGAGCACGAACATATCAATCTTACTTCAAATGGCACACCTAGATTAATGAATAGCCTAGGTTGATCATAGTAGGCAAAATCATACCACATTTCTAGAAATGACAATTCATCTATCAAAATGTTCCTTTGACAGAGCTCAGCATTCAAAATTAAAGAAATATTAACTAGGTCCTCACAGGCTAATGATCACTAGCATGAGCAATTCCACTAAAATCTTACATAAGTTACCTCGGTACACATGGCTGATTAACCATGTCAGTTGTGATACCATGAAATTCTGAATTTAGAACATCCTGTTCAGGATTTACAAGAGTTTGGAAACAACTATTCTCTCCTCCTGAAAGATCTCTAAATGCAATCTCAACTATCCGCCCCGTCTTTCGACTAAATCCAGTGGTTTCAATATCCATAGAAAATATTTTTACAAGGTCCTTCAAATTTGGGATGTCAATAATTTTTTCTTGAGCATCATCAAACTCATTGCTTCCAAACCTGCTTGAAACTGATTCTGTCAAAATATCATCCATCATTCTGTGCCTTTCTTCACTGATTACTACTTGTCCAGCTCTAGTTGATAGATACCTAACAATATGTAGACCATTGGCTAACCCTTGGGAACAGTTAAATTCAGGAGGACCACTTACATAGGAGCTTACAGGGGAAGATAAGTTCTTGGACCAAAACCAGCCTAAAGATGATGGAATGTACCAACATGTCCGGATTCTGAATCTGGGTAATTGCAAAACAAAGGGTACTTGCATAATCAACGTCTCATCATTGAATTTGAACTTAATATATAAAATATAAGAAAGATTATAAACTGACCAAGATTATAAGAGTAAAGCAACCATCATAACAATACAGAAAACCGGTGAATTCAGTCAAAATGAAGAACTGAACTTGGGTTTCAATTTTCTCTCAAATGCATTATAAATTAAAACAAAGAAAGGACCATATACAGAATGAACAGGAAGTTGTAAGCAACAACTGAAAAGAGCCCATCAAGTGTTTGTATTTATGCCAGACAGAAAATTCACCTCATCAAACCTATGTAACAGCTAAAGAAAAAAAGCTTAAAAGTAAAATGAGATACCTTTGCATTGCTAAAAAGAAGGCGAGGCTTGAAAGTGGAAGTCCGATAAAGCAAAGATTGGCTCCTAGTTTTCTTGTTCTGTTAAGTCTTTATTTGAACACAGGGAATTTTGATAGTTAAAGATAGAAACGAGAGAGATGCTGAACTGTAGAGCGTAGACTGCAAACCCATGAAAAGGATGGGGCTTAAGTCCAGCCCACAAAACACTGTATTGTTGGACATGAACTAGTTGCAAATTTTGTAAGAAAAAAAAAATCTTGTTAACAAAGAGAAAAACAGCTTTTTTTATTATTATTTTTAGAATTTATTTTAGGTGTTTCATATTTTATTTTTATTGAGATTTATAGTATGTATGAAGTATTGAATTAATTATAATATTGAGGTACTTGTTAACTTTTTTTCATTCTATATTTGTAGACTTTATGTGTTCGTTCTAAATTATTAATATTGTTTAGAAATATAATTAAATTTGTTGATTTATTTATAATAAATATATATATTTTTATCAGGACCAAGTAAGTAGTGAAATAATATGAGTTGTCTATATTCTTTTAACTATATAATGTATTATTATGTATACCGTTAATTTGTATAAATTTTAAAATAAACTTGTAATTTTATAAGTAAAATAAATATTTATCTAATAGCAAATTATAATATAATTATTTATTTATTAAATTCAATTTAAGTTCAAACTCGATAATTTATAATTTCATTATCAATAAAAAATTTTTGGTTTACAATTTCTTTTCTTTGTGGAATTGTGGAGAAGGGCACAAAACCGCCCAATGATGCACGTTGACTTAGCAATCATGACACAGTCAACAGTATTGGCTGATTGCTGTCACAAAGGCTGGTACTGTTCTTTTTCTTCTAACATATTATTCCATGCCATTAAGGCTTAAGCTATACCAATTCAGTCCTAATCTCTATACCTCTGCTTCACGGAATTAACCACTTCAGATTCCTATATTTCGTTGGGAATTTCTTGCCTACATCCCCAACATGTTCCCACTTATGACCCAATAAATGATTTGATATTTAAAAAAAAATGGATCCTATTTTGTTTATTTAATGTTTTATTTTATTTCTTAAATAAAACATATTAATTAGAAAAAATTATATATAAATATTAAAATTATAAATAAAAAATATTTTTTTAGTTATATAATTAAAGAATAAGTTTAAAAAATTATAAAATAAAAAATAAAAATTTTAATTAAAAAATAAAATTAATTAACTAAATAACCAAACCGAACTGATTCAGTTCGGTTAACTTCGATTTTTCCTCTAGTTTGGTTCGATCACAATTCTCTCTTGGTCGGTTTTGATGGTTTTTTGACTGAAACCGACCGATACTCAGCCCTAACTTGAAGAGAGTACAATACAGGAAGAGAAAAAAAACGAAAAAAAAAAAAAGAGTATAAGGGAACCGTTTAAAAAAAAAGGCAAGGAGACAAAGTGCCAAAAAAAAGGTTAAAGAAATGCAAAACCTGTATGAGATGTAATTTAACCTTGGTTAGTTTTAATTAAGTTAAAAAATTTAAGAAATAAAAAAGGATCAACTTTTTTTATTGTCAATCATATATTAGATTGGTGCATATGTGGGGACATGCTCTAAGTACAGGTAAGAAATTCCCTAAGTTATGTGCTATTATATATGGACATTTTAATTAGTATACATTTTTTATATATATATGTTTTCATTTTTTCGAATCCAATACTATTTAGATACTTCAGTTAGAAGACAGACATTTCAATTAGAAGTTGTTTCTCCGTGTTAATGTTCTCGTTATCCTATATATTTGTATATGTGCAACCTAGATTATTGATATATAGAGTTTATGAAATTTTGACAGTAAAAAATGATAAAAAATTTTCAATATGACTATATACATTATATTTTAATTATTCACTTAAATAAGACAACTTTCTTTCAGGGATTTATTATCCATGCTTTTAGTTATTTTTATGTTACACTATTAGTAAATGTTGATAAGGAAAAAAAAATGAAAATCAAGATGCCACTATTGTAAGTCCATGTGCAATTTAATTAGATGTCTCATGAAAAGCAACAGCTATATGCTGTTGTTGCCCTTTGCACAAGATAATTTCAGTACCCCAAATATATATATATCAATTTGTGGCCTAATTATTGATTCCTTAGAAAAAACCAAAGTGCATACATATATGTGTATCGTAATGATATTTCTTTTGAGTTAGACGATTTGCCCTTTTCCCCATAAATCCATGGGCAAATATGTATGAATCCAATGGATGAATGAAACCTTGTGTATGCATGCATGTTCTAAGTTAAGTTTCAAAGGGTATCATCATTGAAGACATAGCATGTGGTTCCTTAATTTTTCTTCCTTTCGATTATCTCCATGCAAACGACATTGCACGGAACTATCTCCTCATCCATCCAAATTGTACACTTGCACCCATAATTTTTTTCCAACTTGGTACAGAAACATGATTAAATTCTTAATTTTTGAATCAAAATGTTTTTTCATCCCCACTTACCGAGATTGTTAATCAAGCTAATTAATACAATTCAATTTATGCATATAGAATACTAATCTAGACCAATTGATTGGTCTAGGCGGAAACCCTGAAACCTTAGGTTAACAATTGTACTAATTGCTGAAGATTATTTTCAATATTACTGTAAACTTCTATCCGACAAAAAAAAATACACTAATCTAGAAATTAAATATGCATGGATGTACAATATCTTGTGTGGTTCTAAGCACCGAAGAAAACTGTAGACTGCAGAACTCAAGAATCAATGATAGGGATTGAGTGGGGAATGTACTACCCAACTTCAAAGGCATCATTTTGGTAAGGTAAAAACCAGTAAAGTCATAAAGATAATAACTTTAGAATTTGATTACATTCTTTGGTGTTTGGTTGGTAGTACACAAGCCTCTTTGAGTGAATTCATCTCATCATTCCTACTTGCTTGCAAGCCTGGCAAAGTGTACTAATCTTAGTGATGTGGATCTAATTCCATACAGGACTACTGTATCAATCCCTTTAATTATAAGAAGAAGTATATTTCAATAATTCTTTTTTTATATACAACTAGAATATCAATGGAAAGAAGCCAAGCAAAAACTGGAACATGGATTATCTAAACATTAATTAAACACTTTAGAAAGTTATAGCTTTTCCTAGAATACTTGCAACTTTTAACATAAGGTTTATCCTTCATATTATGACATTTTCTTTGTTAAAAATTTCTAAGTACACGAAAATAAAAATTTGAAATTTGAAATTTGAAATGAATCAGATTTATTTTGGTTTATTTTTGTTATATTCATACTTACCCCTTATTTGGTTCAATTCATTTCATTTTCAAATAAATTTTTAATAAAATTTATTTTTAAATTCATTTAAACTAAAAATATTTCATCGATAAAAAATAATTTAGCAAAATTAAAAAAAATAGAATTGAAAATAACTTTATAAAATTTTTATTTAAACCAAATATATTTACTTGAATTTACAAATAAATTTATAAAATTTTATGAAATTTATTTAAATTAAAAATATTGAATTAACAAGTAATTTTATGCAAGTCAATAAAAATATACATTAAAAAAAGGCTCCTACCTCCACGTGCCAAAATTTATCCATTCTTATATAATTGAAGAACTTGTGATGCTACTATAAATGGAGATTTTTATTTTCTTTTTTGAACAAACTATAAATGGATGGAGTTGCATGTTACATATATGACCAATCATTCAAATTGACAATCGACATAGAGGTTTTTCTCTAGTCCAATGCACTCATACCACACTTTTAGTGCTCCCCCATATTTATGCTTTTTGTAAAAATTTAATCAATAAATTTCTTTACCTAATTTTTTCCAATTAATTGTTTGTATTTTGTTTGTGAATTAATTTTGAACAAAATATATTTTATCTACTTGAAATCAGATTGTAATTATACTTATATTCATTTATTTTGAGAATTGAATATTTTTAATATCTGAATTTTATTTTTTATTAAAATTTTCTATTATTTATGAATCTAACATCGTTATGATATCATACTTATTAATCTATATGTCAATTTTGTTGGTTTAAACTGACAATAATTCCATGTATTTTGACTGGGTTACTTTCTAGACTAATTTGAAAAATACAATTTAATATATATATATAAATTTCATGAACTATACATTTTTTTTAATACAGAATAATACACTAAAAGTTAAATTTAGTTATCATCTTTGAATTTTGTTTTCGAAATAATAGAAGGTGGACCAAATTTAGTTTACCAACGTATTTCTAAATGATAAAACGATTAAATTAAAAATATAATAATCAAACTACAGTACATTTTATTCAGCATTAGCACGAATATTATTTTAAAACTCAATTATATATAATTAACATTTTTAATTTAAAAAATAAACAAAATTAGTCGTTGGAGTAAATTAATGTAAAGATGTAACATTTTTCTATTTAGCATATTCCGACATAATTTTTAACCAATAATAAATTTTTCTCATAAAAAAGGAGTTTTTTTTTTTTTAATCAATAGATGGATCACATAATTTAAGTATAATAAAGAGCACAATACGAAACAGTTGTTTAATTTTAATTCAAATAAAATTAATTTTATAAATTAATATATTCAGAATTTTGAGTTACAAATAAGAAGTAAGTTTTAAGGGGGGTTCAAGTAGAGATTCCACTCCAAAAATTCTTTCCGTGTGGAGTTATAACACCGAATAGCCTTTTCTGTTTGGAGTCTAATATCGAATATCTACAATAGTAGGACGGGGTTTAATCCCCTTTCTCCTCCCTCTCTCAAGAGTCATCGGGACTGTCTTTAAAAAAAAAAAAAAAAATTAATAATAAGAAGTGACCGTGACCCCACTCTTTTGAGGAGATGGTACTCTTCCAGTGTTGTTGATGTGAGTGATCCATTTGGTACTACTATATATATATATATATATGCATGCAGTTGATGAAAAATTCATTTAGTTGTTTACTTTTCTAAGAATTAAATGGTGTGATGCCCTTTTGGACCCCACACACTACCTACTTTGTTTACCAATCACACAAAATATATACCCATACATAAATTACACCCAATCCTAACCCCACATTCTTTCACTTCTCTTGTTTGTTTGTATGTAGTACATGGGGGGATGTGCATCTTATGATATGATATGAGTACCTACACCACATTTGGGCCCTATCCCAATTGTGGGCCCATCCTTACTTCCCGCGTTGGTCCACACTACTTCTACTCCTACTACTAGTACTAGCTTTTTTTATTATTCAATTTATTTTTGATGAGGTGGGGTCCGCTTCTTCCACAAAGGACATCACCACGTGTCTATACGATTGCGAGTTGAAGATCGTCTAACACGTCACGTCTATTCTTTTACCCCTGAGCTGATGTGGACTCGTTGAAAGTGGGTCTGTGGGTCCCTTCTTCAACTCTTTGGCTTATCTGGACTCTGGTCCCTTTTTATATGCTTATTTATTTATTTATTTATTTACACGTTTTTTTTTATTTGCCTAATACATCATATTTTTTTTTTGTTAATTTATTTCCAATTTATAACAACCAATCAATACATATATTAAGTGTTTTATTCTAAACTATTAATTAAATAATAAAAAATTTCAATTAAATACTTTTTATTTAATATTTATAAATCTTAATTAAGAGAATAAATACTTTGTTACTTGAAGGTGTTTAATAATATTTTCAATTGATAGTTTAATATATGTGAAGCTATATTTTGATTGTGCACATAAGTTTTTTCTTATTTATTATATTTTAAAAATGTTTTTATCATATTCATGCTTCATGGTGTACAATTTACCTGTTGAATAAAAAAAAATAAAATGTTTATATATATTATATATAGCTGGATATTTGGTGTAAAATTGTGAGGATTGCAGTAGTAGTAGTACTGCAGCTGAGGCCAAACAGGACCATTACTCTTATTGTGCTACCAAACAAAAAGTTACATAGCAAAGTGAAATTACTCTCATTCTCAAATGTGGAGATTGGAACATTTTTTTTTTTCCTTTTTCTTTTTGTTTTATTTTTTAGATAATATTGGGATTGTTTGTTCCACTGATAACCCTACTAGTTTATTTATTTTATCCTATTATTTAGTGAATATTATTTTTACATTTAAATTTAATTTTTCTCTACTTTGGTGGGGTTTATTTTAGCTCTTCAAATTAATAAGAATTTTGTTTCGTCTAAATGACTCTAATTGATTTTATCAGAATTACAATGTCCGTAACAACTAATTTAATATTGTTGCATATCCATAACCCTATTTCAAAACTCGTTTAAATGAGAACAATTCTACTAACTTATTACAATTGTTGATCACAATAAATAATTTATATTTTTATTTAAGAAACAAAATGCTAATTGGATATATAACCTTCTAATTTTATCTATTACTTGATTATTATTCCCATTTATCATTTTGAGTTTTATTAAAGGAAGGTAACTAATCCCAACATTGATATATTGAAAAAATTCATATAAGCAAAAAATCTCAAATAACCTTGATCATGAGACATATAATTGTCACTATAAAAAAGAACCATAATTCCAACTGTAGTAATTAATACTGACAAAATAGAAGTAAGTGGGTCAATCAAGTGTCCGAACTCTAAA
>CATIWO010054772.1:0-18720 GCA_949673435.1 Macaranga tanarius | reverse complement strand
TTATTTAACATAATGCTAATGGAGTAATGCTTCAAATAAATAAACACTTTATTTAAAAGAACATTACATGGCCATTTGGGATAATATACAATGTCATAATTCATGATTTCCTCTAGGGCATATCACCTATACTAACAATATGTAAGGAGCTTTTAACTGAAGGGGGGTGAACTCAAACTCTTATAACCCTCAATGGAGAAATCATCCTAGATTTTCATGGTCAAATCCATCATCTCAACTAAACCCTCCATTTAACCCAAATTCCAAACCACAAAACCCACCCGGTTTTCCTATGAAACCAAATCATCCTTTTTTTAATCCACCACCACCATAACCAAAGTCTAATTTAGAGAGTCTTATGGAGCAATTCATAAACTAACAATCAACCACCAATAAGCAATATAAGGACCAATTCAAGCAAATTAGTGCAAGAATTGATAACCTTGTTTCCCACAATTGCATCCTTGAAAACCAAATTGTTTAAGAAGCCTCCACAACTCCTCAACCTTTAGAAAGACTAGCTAGTCAACCTGAATTTTAGCCTAAGGAAACTTATCAAGCAATAAACTTGAGGAGTGGTAAAGAAGTTAGAAGTGCTTTATCAAGCAAGAAGAAGGTTGTGAATGAGCATAATGATGAGGGTATAGGTGAGATAAAAGTGGATGATGTTCTGAAGAATAATAAGGATGAGAAGTGTGGTAACAAAGAGAATAATAGTCAAGAAGAATCAAGCAAGAATGATGAGCCTAAGATTGACCTTAGAACTTTGCCTTTCCCATAAAGGTTTATAAGGTGCAATCTTGACAAGCAATTTGGTAAATTTCTTAATCATTTGAAGAAGATTACTATTACTATACCCTTTATGGATTCCATTAGAGATATACCCGCTTGGGGTAAATTTTTGAAGGACATTGTGAACCATAAAGGTAAGGTTGAAGAATATGGGCTGGTTTCACTTATTGAAGAATCTAAGGCAATGTTCACAAAAACTCCACCAAAAATCAAAGATCCAGGTTGCTTTACTATTCCTTATAGAATTGGTGATATTGCATTTAACAAAGCTTTATGTAATATAAGTGTAAATGTGAGTCTAATGCCTTATTCCATATACAAGAAGATAGATGTTGGTGATTTGAAACCAACTACAATGTGCCTTTCCATGGTGGATAAATCTATCAAGTATCCACTTGGAGTTCTTGAGAATGTACCCACTAAGGTAGGTAAGTTTATTATCCTAGTAGATTTTGTTGTGATGGATATGGAGGAGGACCCCAAAATTCCTATAATATTGGGGAGGCCGTTTTTGGTGACTGTAGGAGTGGTCATTAATATGAAAAATGGAAAAATCAAGATGGAAGTTAACGATGAGTCCATTATTTTTTATGTCTTCAAAATGATTAAGGAAGCATCACCTATTGAAGTTTGTGAAAGGATTGATTCGCTTGATATTCTTAATGAATGTGTGAAAGATGTGGTACATGAGTGTGTGGGCCAAGAATCTTTGGTGATTTGTTTATCACAAGGGGCTGATGAGAAATGTTCCAATATGGAGGTTGTGGCCTATATAAGAATGCTGGAATCAACTCCATATGCCTTTCCTTATAAGTATTAAAGGTATGAGCCACTAAGGAAGGTTGATGATCCTAAGCCTTCCTTACCAAATGAAACACCCAACTTGGAGCTAAAGCCTTTGCCTTCCACTCTAAAGTACACATTTCTTGACTCTCAGTCTAATTTCCCTTTTATAGTCAATTCTTTAATACCTAATGATGAGGTAAATGCCTTACGTAATGTGTTGAATAGACATAAGGGTATGATAAGATATTCTATTAATGATTTAAAAGGACTAAGCCCAACTATTTGCATACATAGAATCTTTTTAGTGGATGGTGCTAAGCCTACCATAGAAGCACAAAGGAGGCTAAGTCCTACTCTCAAGGAAGTGGTGAGAAAAGAAGTAATTAAGTTGCTTGACAATGGGATCATATATTCCATTAGTGATAGTAAATGGGTAAGCCCCATTCAAGTTATTCCTAAAAAGGGTAGCTTGACTATTATGCAAAATGAATATAATGATTTAGTGCCTACTAAGACTATCACGGGTTGGCGTATATGTATTGATTATAAAAAACTAAATAAAGCAACCAGGAAAGATCATTTTCCATTTCCTTTTATTGATTAAGTTCTTGGGAGATTAAGCCAATTTTTCTTACTTTTGTTATTTAGATGGGCTTAGTGATTTTTATCAAATTCCTATTCACCCTGAAGACCAAGCTAAGACTAGTTTTACATGCCCATATAGTACTTTTGCCTTTAGGCATATGCCTTTAGGCATATGCCTTTCAATTTATGCAATGCTCCCACAACTTTTCAAAGATGTATGTTTTCAATATTTAGTGATTTGATTAATGATTGTATAGAGGTTTCTATGGATGATTTTAGTGTTTATGGATCTAACTTTGCAAATTGTCTAGAAAATCTTTCTAATGTTCTTGATAGGTGTAAGGAGCATGGATTAGTACTTAATTAGGAGAAGTGCCACTTCATGGTGCAAGAAGGGATTGTTCTTGGGCACTTGGTATCAAGAAGAGGTATTAAAGTTGATAGAGCAGAGATAAAAGTGATTGCTAATTTGCCACCCCCAAAGTGTGTTAAGGATATAAGGAGATTTCTTGGACATGCGAGTTTTTATAAAAGATTTATCAAGGATTTTTCCAAGATAGCAAAGCCATTATGTAAATTACTTGGTAAGGAGGCTTTTTTCGAGTTTGATGAGGCATGTATTGATGAGGCATTTGAAACTTTGAAGAGAGCTCTTATTTCTGCACTTGTTTTGCAACCACCTAATTGGGAGCAACCATTTGAAATCATGTCTGGTGCACGTAATTTTGCAGTGGGGGCTATTTTGGGACAACGGAAAAAAGGCAAGCCTTATGTGATTTACTATGCTAACAAACTACTTGATGATGCTCAAATCAATTATACCACCACGGAGAAAGAGTTGCTTACTATTGTTTATGTATTTCACAAATTTAGAGCATATCTTGTAGGGCAAAAGGTAATTGTGTATTCAGACCATGCTGCCCTCAAGTATCTTCTAAGCAAGAAGGATGCAAAACCTAAGCTCCTAAGGTGGATTCTAATGCTTCAAGAGTATGATTGGGAAGTGAGAGATAAGAAAGGAAGTGAGAACCCCGTTGTGGATCATCTATCTAGTCTAGATTAAGAGCGATTAAAGAGGAATGATGATGGTGTGCTAATTGATGAGACATTTCATGGTGAATATCTTCTTAGTTTGGTATCAAAGAAAATTCCATGGTTTGCAGATATTGCAAACTATCTTGTAAGTGGTGTTCTTCCTTATGGGTTAGATTATAGACAAAAAAAGGAAATTTTTGCATGATAGCAAATTCTATTATTGGGAGGAACCATTGCTTTGTAAGAGATGTGGTTATGTTTTGATTAGAAGGTTCATTCCTCAAGATGAAGTTCAAGATGTTTTGAGACATTGTCACTCTTTTGATATAGGTGGACACTTTGGTGCATCAAAAATAGCCTCTAAGGTACTTCAATCTAGTTTTTGGTGGCCTACATTATTCAAGGATATTAGAGATTTTGTGCTCGTATATGATAGGTGCCAAAGAATGGGTAATATTTCTACAAAACATGAGATGCCTTTGAATGGAATTCTTGAAGTTGAGATTTTTGACTTTTGGGGCATAGACTTTATGGGTCCATTTCCTGGTTCTTTAGGTTATAAGTATATGTCGGTCATAGTTGACTATGTCTTAATGTGGGTAGAAGCAATACCAACCATTTCTAATGATGCAAAGGTTGTTAAAAAGATGCTCAAGAAAATAATTTTTCCAAGGTTTGGTACTCCAAGAGCATTAATTAGTGTTGGAGGTTCACATTTTTGTAATTAAGTGATTAAGGCACTTTTGAAGAAATATGGGGTAACACACAAGGTTGCTACTCTATATCACCTACAAATAAGTGGGCAAGTTTGGTACTCTTAGAGCATTAATTAGTGATGGAGGTTCACATTTTTGTAATCAAGTGATTAAGGCACTTTTGAAGAAATATGGGGTAACACACAAGGTTGGTACTCCATATCACGCATAAATAAGTGGGCAAGTTGAGATAAATAAAAGAGAGATTTAATGGATTCTTGAGAAAATGGTTTATTCTTCAAGGACAGATTGGGCATTAAAGCTAGATGATGCCTTGTGGGAATATAGGATAGCCTTTAAAACCTTAATTGGCCTTACCCCATACCAATTGATCTATAGGAAGTCTTGTGACTTTCCCGTGGAACTTGATCATAAGGCATATTGGGCAACAAGGGTGTTGAACTTTGATTTGAAAAAGGCAGGTAGGAAAAGGCTACTTCAACTTAATGAATTGAAGGAATTAAGAATGAATACTTATGAAAATACGAAGTTGTATAAGGATCATACTAAGTTGTGGCATGATAATCATTTATCTAAGAAGGAATTTCATGAGGGAGAACTTTTTCTACTTTACAATTCAAGATTAAGATTATTTCCTAGAAAGTTGAAGTCAAGATGGTCGGGTCCTTTTAAGGTTATCAAAGTTCATCCTTGTGGAGCAATTGAAATTTCTAATGATAAAGGGGAAATCTTCAAGGCAAATGGCCATCGTCTCAAGCCATATTTGATTGGTGAAGCAATTGATAATAGGAGGTCAATCTCTCTCTCTACACCTTAATTTGGTAAAGGTATGGTCAAACTATAGACCACTAAATGTAGCAAGGTATTCTTTTCACATTTTATTCTTTCTATTTATTTCTTTTTGCTATTTTCTTTTATTTTATATCATTTTTATTTTTTGTTGAATTTGTTTGAACCACATTATAGTATTAGTAGTATTTCTGATATTAGTGGTATTTATTTGTTCTATTATTATTTTAAGTTTATTAGAATTCTTCCTTGAACTTATACTTTATACATTCATTTTTCTTTTTTATATTTTTCTTCCTTTAGTTTACTTGTATTTGTTTTTTCTCTAATAATTAACACAAACACATTATTATTTTAAATTTAGTTTATTTTACCTTCTTTTATTAATTACAAAATAATTACTTTTAATTTAACCATGTGCCGAGTCATCACATGTGTGCCGACTCATTACAGAGCCTAAGGGTGCCGAGTCGTCACCCGTGTGCTAACTTGTCACCGATAAGAATGGTGCTGAGTCAGCATAGCCGTGCCAACTCGTGCCTTCCCTCAACACTTTCAAATTTTTCTTTTCTTGTTTTATGTCTTCTTTTCATTTTAGTTATATATTGTTTGATATATTTAATTTACATTTCTTTTTATCAACTTTTCCCTCTCTTTTCTTTTGTCTTCTTGCTATAACAACCACTAAAAATTTGAATCAAAGTGAAAAGTCATGCCCTTTACCAATAAAGGTCATAACCTTTCACCTTTTACTTACATCCTTGTCTTTATAACCATCCATAACTATTTTGACTCATTATTTTTTATTCCTTTTTTCTACCTTTTTCATTTCTTACACTCCCCTTTATATCCTACACATTTTTGCTTCTCCTCTCTACACCACATTTGTTTTCTTTTTTTATTTTCATTTCCCTACACCACTATCTTCTATCCATTATATACTAAGTCACTTATTTCTTATTTTCTTCTTCTTCCTCTACCCTAGCCGACCACTTCTCCATTTTCTCTACATCATTTCCTTGACATGGGTAAGACTAGAGGCTCTTCATCTTCAAGACCTCAAGAGGAGAATGAAGAGGAGGACTTTGCAGCCACTTACAAGGCTAAGTTCCCCATTCTTTCACATGAGGAAGGTGATAGATTCACAACTCTTGAGTTTAGGGAAATTATTTCTTGTAAGTATATTCTCTTTACTTTACTTCAAGATGTAGGTATGCATGACTCTTTTAATCAATTGTTGACTACTTGTGGACTTAAGAAGTTTGTTTCTATACAAGAACATACCTATATTAAGTTGATCACTGAATTCTATACATCTTTAGAAGTTAACTCAAAAGATTCTCATATTCTTGAATTTAGGATGCTAGGCAAGAAATACCAACTTAATTATACTTTCATGCAAAGGGTGTTTGGTTTTAAGAAAGATGGTATGTGTAATATGCCTAAGTCTTTTGATGTGGATAAATTTTGGACTTATTTGACTGAGTTTCTACCTCCCTTTTAACCTAAGAAAGGGAAGGCCATGTACATCAAGGACTTAAAATTTTGGTCATTGCATAAAATTCTTGCATGTGTTGTTTTAAAAAAATCTGAATTTAATGGAGTTTCTGCTCAATAGTTGTTTTTGATGTGGTGTATTCATACTAAGAAGCAAGTGTGTTGGACTTATTGGATTTTTAATCAACTTTTAACTTGTGTTGCACGTAAGGATGTTCTACTCACACATGGTCAAGTTGTTACCATTATTGCTAAAGCTCTTAATGTCAATTTTGATGATTTTTCCCATATTGTTGAGTGTTATTATTTCACTAAGCAAGCTTTTATATGAGGTGAAGTAGCCGATGCTTCCTTTCACTTAATTCCGACAAGTTCTAGGTTATGTTGGAAAGGGATGGCACATCTACATGTTGAGGAGGAGCATGTTAGGGCTGTGGAATATGTTGAGGATGAGAATATTGGAGTAGAGGAGCATAAAAAAGAGAAGCCCTATACTAATGTCCCTTTTCTATCCTTGCCCATGCAAGGTAGTGCAAGTGACTCTTCAAGTAGCAAGTTGCACATATTGGAGCAAATTTTGGAGAATCAAAAGGACATGCAACGTCAATTGAGTGGGATGGAGGCTTGGAACCATCAACTTAATCGCCACCGAAGGAAGATGGAGTATAAGATGAATCAATATTTTGCTCGTTATGGCTACACCATTGAGTCTCCTCCACCATCTCCTTTGGGGGATTAAGGGAGTTTTTCTTTTCCTTTCCTTTCTTTCATGTTTGGGATTCACATTGGGGACAATATGAATTTTTAAGTGTGGGGGAAGGGTTATTAGTAGTTGTTATTTGTTTTTCATTTATGTTATTTTGCATATGTCTTTATGCTTTATTTTGCATTATTTTATCTTCTCCACATTAATAAGTAGTTTCTTTTCTAAGTTCATCTTGATTGTGATAGAGGTTTTATCTTTATGCCATGTTAATAATTAACTTTTTATGCTCAATTGGTAGAATTTTAGAGTTTTATTTAGTATAGGTTTTAAGTTTTTCTTTTTATCTCCTTTTATTATTTTCAAGGTCTAGAGATTGTTTAGTCAATTTTCTAACTATGCTTAAGGCTAGGATGGTAAGGACTTAAGTTTAGGTTTTAAGGATTTAAGTAGCCTTAGGGAAACTATAGCCTTAATACAAATAACGAGCTTTTTAATAACGGATGAGGAGATGAAAAAAAGAAAAAAAAAAGAAAAAAAACAAAACAAAAGATAAAATCGATACTTGTTGATGTGATGAATTTCAAGTAAGTTGTGTGTAAGTAAGTATGCTCCTTAATTACATTCATTCGAAAAGAATGTATGACGTCATAAGTAGTAATGGGAAAATAAAATTAGTAGGATGGAGCATAAAATGCACCAGTTAAAAAAGAAAAGAAAAAACAGTGTGCCTAAAAATTCTATGAGAAATGTGAGTTAGTGCGTGTGCTTAATCCTTGTCCCATGGCTACTTTTGTTCTTAGAACTCCTAAGTTTAAAGAATTAACATTTTGGCTAGTTAGCTTGGTTAGCACATTGACTTTATATTCTTGATTTTGTTCTTAATAAATTAAGATAAATTATTAAACTTATTGCTTATGCTATGAAACTTGTTTTCTCTATCATTGTTGAGCATTGGAAGTTTAGTTATTAACTATCTTTTTCTTAACTTCTTTTCATGGTTAAGATGACTTATTAGGATAACTATATCTATTTTGGAGAAGATAAAGTTTTTATTATTTTCCCACATAGATATTTGTTTCTTGCTTGAGGGCAATTTGTTAGGATGCAAAATGGCATAGTTCTTTAGGATAGTTATGTTTACTTTTTCTTAAGTTTTTATTTGCATTTGTTTGATTATTGCATTGATTTTGTTATTTTTATTGCTTTTATCTTGTTTTTGTGTTCTGTAGGTTCTCTTAGGTTTAATTTGTGCTTGGAAGTGCATTTGGATGCAATAGAGTGAAGAATGGTGTGCAAAAAGAAAAGGAAGAAGAAAATGGAGTGATGTCGAGTTGTCACCAGTCATCATCGAGAGGAACTATGCCGAGTCATGCTGAGTCAGGATGGTGGCATGAGTCATGATAGAGCCTGGATGTGCGAGTCAAACCTAGTGTCGATTCGGCATAATCATACTTTTTCCAAAGAGTTGCAACTTTCTAGGTTTGAGTAGTTTATGTATTTTGGCTATAACTTCCTCTACAGACCTCTAAATGAGTGGTGTTGGAAAGATAATTCAAAGGCTAGAGCTTTTATAAATATACTTTCTAGAGCTAACACTATTTTGATGGTCAAAAATGCCTTTGAAGTTACTGTATCTGCACAGGGTGGTGACTTTTCATTTCAAATGGTGCTTTTCTAATTCAAAACGAATTGTAATAACTTATAACCACCTCTAAGGTCTATATGTATGTCATTTCTAATTTGAGAGAGAGAGTTAAAGTTTCATTATCAGATATTAGAAAGTACAGTTTAGCAAAAAGTATTTTTAAGAAGACATTTTCAAGAAATCAAAAAGGACATTGAGGAGGCTGTTCAATATCAAGTAACTTCTTGGAGAGCATTGGAGATTTCATTAACACATTTTCCATATCTTTTTCTCTTTCCTTTATTTAGTTTCTTGTTGTTGTTTGATTATGACTAATATGTATCTTGGCTAAATCCTTATTTGTTAAAATTGCAAGGATGAATTAATCTTATGAACTACATCTTTATTTTTTTATAATACAGGAATAATTTAGTTTCAATTGAGTGTTTGAATGTATTATGTATGCTTGATCAACATATATGACTTGTTAATCAAATGTTCATAATGAGAGTTAGGACATTTTGGTGGAAATGCAATTGAAATAACTCAAAGCATATAAAAGTACTTTGAGACAAGAAATCCACTTTGAGGGGCCAAAGAGTTGGCAAGGAACTTTATGGTTTTTGTTTATCTCTATAATGTCATGAGAGTGCTTATAGACTCTAGATGGAGATACCCTTAATTGACAATGAGAGTTGCTTTTAAAGATTATTGGTCATATTCTCTAATCATTGCATATGTTTATGTGTTTGTTAATTTTTATAGTTCCTTGATTAATTCTAAATTATGGTTCTAATGAACATTGCTTGAATTTGTTGTTAGAACATTTAGATTAATTAGAGTGATTTGTAATTCTTTATTAATTTTAGAATAGTTAAAATAATTCAATATCTTCTTTTATATCATTTGCCTATCCATGTAACCTATTCGATTAATATAAAATTGCTCCAAAATCCCTAGTGTTCGACACCCTACTTGCTCTATACTTAGTCTTGGAGACTAGGGCATTATATTTGACCCACATCAAGAGCAAATTTGATATTCTCATAAAAGAGAGAAAAAGGTTGAGAGTGTCTTCTTCAAGTGTAAAGAGTTCAAATATACATAAGGGTTGTGTTCTTTTAAGTCAAGACCATTGGTGTACAAGAGTTGTACAAGACCACATCCATCATCCATTGGAGGTTGCATCCTTGTTCCATACATTCAAGCTTGAAGGGGCTATAACAAGCATCTCGGGTTAAAGAAGAGAGGCTTGTGGGTAGAGCTTCACCAACCTTAGAGATCTTCCTTGTGAAACTTATGTGTTTCAAGCTAGAGGCTTCACACTTGGGTAGCCTAGAGCTTATAGATTAACATCAACCAAAGCTTGTCAAGTGTGCTACCAACTAAGGAGTTTTATAAGTGTTACCAAAATCTTAGTTGATAGGTCTTCTGATATGGTGGCATGACTTGGTTGTTTGTTGTTGAAATATTATCTTTGATGCATGTTTGGCTATATATTTTCTATGTGATATGATCTTTGGGCTAGATATGGTTTATGTGTGATGCAAGAGTTGTATGCAATCAAAAATTTTAAAATTTTGCATGTTTTGGTTGTTGCATGAACTTCATCCTTTAGTAATTATGTTCTATAGTTCTTGTGAATCTATGGAAAGCATTCATTTTTAATTGGGTAGTCATGACATCTATGCTAGGGGTCACTCACGACTTGTGGGAACTAAATATGATTAATTGGAATTTTCACATTTAGCATGGAAAGGTGTTTCCATAATATTAAGTGTTAATATTATTTCCCATTACTATTTAGACTTGAACCTAGTAAGTCACACATACAAGGGCTGCACTTGTGGAGATTCATATTAATTTGATTATTAATTAAAAAGTTTAATTAATCAATTAAATTAATTGAATTGGATTTGCGCATGTGCGGGGATCTAGCATATCCCAAAATCTAAATTCAAAGATTATGACTAATTGTAATTAATTAAATATTAATTTGAACTTGATTTAATATGTGATATTAAGTTAAAGGACTAAATTAATATTTACATTTAATTGTAGTATGGATATGGGCCATAAGATGGACCATAAGGATTAAATGTGATGGATAAGATTTGGGCTTTATTTAAAAGTTAAATAAGCCCATGAGTTGTCTTAATTAGTTTGGTATAAATACATGGGCCTTATTTAAGAGTTAAACAAGCCCAAGACCTTAGCCCAACTCATTAAGAGTTAATGAAGTCAAAGGCTAAGGTTATTCTTATAACCAAACTAATCCCACTTATTTAAAAAAGCAAGCCCACCTAAGCAAAAAGCTATGCATGTATATAGTTAGAGTGTGAGACACTCAAAGGCACACATGCATGTAGCTTGAGTGTGAGATACTCAAGCTCACATATGCATGTAGCTTGAGTGTAAGACACTTAAGCTATTGTCATATGCATGTCTTTAAGTTAGTGGGTTTTGTAGAGACAAAAACTAATTCACATTAGAGAGCTTTAATTATTACTACACTATAAAGAGAAAAATATAGAGATAATTCTCTAGAGTTGAGATATCATCTTCTTCTTTCTTCTTCATTTAACTATAGAGAATAATAAAATCATAAGTGTTGTGAGCTATTAAGCTAAATGCCATTGTTGTAGAAGAGTTATACAAAAATATATCCATCATTGACATCCATTGGAGGTTGCTACAAAGTCCTACACATTCAAGTTTGGAGGAGTTCTAGCAAGTGTCTTGGGACATCTTCAAGAAGAGAGGCTTATAGGTAGTTCTACACCATCCTTGATATCTCATTGGAGCAACTTGCGTGTTTCAAGCTAAAGGCTTCACATTTAAGGAGCTTGGAGCTTATAGATCATAACAACCTAAAGCTTGTCAAGCATGCTACACACTTTAGGAGTTTGTAAGTGTTACTAAACTCTTAGATTGTAGGACTTTTGGCTTATGATGCTTTATATTAATTATAGTTTTAAAACTCTTATCCATAATACATATTTTTAGTCATGTAAATGTTCTTGTGATATGATCTTAGGCTAGGTGAGATTCTAGTATTCATGCAAGAGTTGCTTGTGGTTAAAATTTTTAAAATTCTGCCTAATCCATTTTTGTTTCTATAAATCTCCCTTCAAGTGATATCAGAGCCTAAATCACAAGTTTTACATGCTAAAAATGATGATAATTGCAAGTGACGTGATTATATTTGATGTTGATTGCAAGTGTTGTCACTTAAAGGTGAAAAAATGGCAAAAAAACCAATCAGGTTCGGCTTCTGGCCATATAGGAGATGCCTCTGTGCCACTGAGGCACCTCCTCAGTGGATAGAGGGTCACTGAGGCACCTCCTCAGTGGCTAAGGTACCTCCTGATCACACTGAGGTGCCACCTCTGCACTGAGGAGGTGCCCCAGTGCCATTTTTCAGCATCCGAACATCATTTTTTAACTCAATTTTTGGCTTACAAATTGATATAACTTGTAATAGTTGTATTTATTTGTTTGACATACATTTAAAGGTTGATCATGGACTTAGATTTCATCCTATGGTTTGTAATAATTAATTTTATTATTTTGGTATGTAATTAAATGTTAATTATATAGAATAGGATGTGATATTTGCCTTGGTATGCCAAGGATTGAATGTAATCATAAGAATTATGACTTGGAGCTTGAAAAGTTAAAGTTAGTGGCCCATTCATCCTTATGGTGGCTTGGAAATTCAAGGCATGAATATCGCATGGGCTAGGCCCATTTTGTGAATTATTCTAAGTTGTTAGAATAGGTTATTAGGAAGTCCATTATCATTCCCTATTTGTGCATCATCCATTTGAATGTGATACAAATATTGTGGTATGCTACATATGTATGTGATATGTATATAGATGGATGATGGATGCCATGCAATATATGTATGAGATATGTATATTGTGAATGGATAGTATGCAATGTATGTATGCAATATATATATTGTAAAACAATTAATGTGCAAAGTGAGACCTTAATTAAAGACCCAAAAATCTTCCAATTAAATTTAGGTCTTGGCTCTCCATTGAAGCAATAACTTGCAAAGTTTTAGGCTTATGTACATTGGCTATGGATATATAGGGGTGTGCATTCATGCTAAGAGATATTTATAGTGTTATTATTAAGCATGAGATGTTGTGGATGTATGGATACACTATATGCCAAGAATGGCAAATAGGAGTACTTAATGTGTGTAGTGTTCAAATTCATACATTTAATTGATTCAATGGTGTGGAACTAACTAATGCCAAAGGCCAACAATGGTAATTAGGTGTACCTGAGGCTTATAACATTAGGAGCCGGATTGATGGAACCTCACGTTAGATGTGATGAATAAGAGTTTTTCATTTATTGAATGCTAATATTCTAAGAATGGCAATTAGGCATACCTGAGGGATATTTGTAGTTTATTAAAAACTCCATCACCCACTAGAAATCCATCCAATAAAGGATTTCCGTTTCCTACTTAGAAGTGTAGGATTTGCCAAGTTCGTGGGAGGCAATTATGATTAAAGTCCAAATCTAACGGTAATCATAATAACATCCAACTAATGAAGCTTGTTACCTTTTGCAAAACTTAATAACATGAGACCATCAAACCCACTTTCCATTATACTCGACAATAATAGGCTCATGGGACCAAACTTAATAGATTGGCTAAGGAATCTAAAAGTTATTTTAGCTTCCAAAAAGATACTATATGTATTGGAATAAAACCTTCCTGGACCCCTTCCCAAAAATGCTTCTTAAGAGAAGCATGACACTCTTGAAAAATGGAAGGATAATGATATGCAAGCACATTGTATAACATGGGCTTCCATGAGCACCGAAATCCATCGGCAACATGAGAAGTACACTAGTGCAAGGGAAATCCTACTTCTCCTATAAGATTTATTTGGTGAGCATTATAGGACCGCTAGATATGAGATATTAAAGCGGTTATTCTATGTTAAGATAAAGGAAGGAGAGGAAGTAGGAGCCCATGTGAACTCCATGATTAGATTGATGAAGGAGCTAGAGAGTCTAGAGTTCACTATAGACTTCCATCTCTAAGTGGATTTGATCCTTCAATCCCTTCTCGAATCTTTTAGGCAAACCATTACAAACTTTTATATGAACGAGATAGAGTGTACACTTGTGGAGCTCTTAAATATGCTTATGATGGCCCAAAAGGCCATTTAAGGAAGCAAGGGGAAGGAGTTTACTCTTATTACTTCTAGTGGGACTAAAAAGAAGAGTAATAAGAAAAAGAAAGCTAAGACAAATATTGTCAAAGCTACGAGAGGAATATCCAAGAATAAAGGGAAGGCCAAAGTGAAAAATGACAAAAGCAAGTAAAGGGTTTCCATTACAAAGGTGAAGGACATTGGAAGAGGAGTTGTCCTAAGTTCCTTGAGTCTCTCAAGATAAAAGGAAAGGGCGAAGATGGAGAAAAATAACCTATAAAAACTAATTAACAAAATGAAAAACACATGAATATTAAAATAAAATTGGGTTGCCTCATAATAAGCACTAATTTAAGGTCCTTAGCTTCACTTTAATCACCATCAAAGCTAATTGGGATGAGAATTGGCATCAAAGGAAATAATTTCCTTATCCCTTGCCTACAAACCTCCATAATAAGGTTTACATCGCTGCCCATTAACTTTAAAATGCCCGCCTTTCCTATTTTTGAGCTTAAGAGCGCTGTGAGGGAATGTTTGAACCACTTTGAATGGTCCACTCCATCTAGACTTCAATTTTCCTAGAAATAAATGAAGTCATGAGTTAAATAACAACACTAAATTACCAATTTGGAAATCCTTCTTCACAATATGCGCATCATGCCATTTTTTTGTTTTCTCCATAAAAAGTTTGGCATTCTCATAAGCTTGGAGGCAAATTTTATCGAGTTCATTGAGTTGCAACAGCCTCCTCTCACCTGTAGATTTCAAATCAAAATTTAGTGTCTTAATAGCCCAATATGCACGATGTTCTGGCTCAATAGGTAGATGACATGCCTTCCAAAATACCAACCTAAATGGTGACATGGCAATTGGTGTTTTGAATGCCGTACGATAAGCCCACACTGTGTAATCTAACTTCGCAGACCAATCCTTCCTTGAACTACCAACCGTCTTCTGTAAAATCTTCTTAAGCTCATGATTTGTTACCTCTACTTGTCCACATATTTGAGGATGATAGGGTGTTGCAATTTTATGATGTACACCATATTTCCTTAACAAGGACTTAAATTGATGATTGCATAAATGTGACCCCTATCACTAATAATGTCTCGTGGAACACCAAATCTCGTGAATATCTTCTTAAGGAACTTTATCACTACCTTTGCATCATTTATGGGTGTTGCAAAAGATTCTCCCATTTAGAAACATATATGGGTTCCTATAAGAAGAAGGAAAGGGTCCCATAAAGTCTATCCCCCACACATCAAAAAGCTCGACCTCTAGATTGAAGTAAGAGGTAATTCTTGTCATTTTGAGATGTTCCCCATACGTTGGCAATGATCACAGTGAAGAATAAATTCTATAGCATCCTTAAATAATGTTGGCCAAAAGAAACCACTCTCCAACACCTTAGTGCCTATTTTTATGCTCTATAATGTCCTCCATACATCAAATTATGACAATATGATAAAACATCAAAGAATTCTGATTCCAGAATGCACCTCCTAATCGTGCCATCTCTACAGATTTTGTAAAGGAAAGGTTCTTTCAATATGTAGTGTCTCACCTCATACAAAAACTTCGTCCTTTGTGGGTGCGATATATCCTCCGGTAGCATGCCCTTGACTAAATAATTGGCAATGTCAGCATACCAAGGGGTTATTAAGTGGTGCAGTGCCAAAAGGAACTCATCTAAAAAAATATCTCCAATAGTTTATGGTGCACTTTCATCTTCATTTTCTAGATGTGATAAATGGTCAGCCACCAAGTTTTTCGAGCCTTTTTTTATCCTTAATCTCAAGGTTAAATTCCTATAACAATAAAACCCATCATAAAAGTCTTGATTTGGCATCCTTCTTAGCAAGTAGATGTTGAATGGCTAAATGGTTAGTGTAGATAATAATCTTTGAACCAAGAAGGTAGGAATAAAATTTGTTTATAGCAAAAACCACCGCCAATATATCTTTCTCTATCGTGGTGTAGTTAAGTTGAGCCTCTGTCAATGTGCGACTGGCATAGTAGATCACATGTAGATGATTGTCCTTTTTTTCCCTAAGATAGCTCCAATAGTATTGTCACTCGCATCACACATTATCTCGAATGGTAGAGACCAATCTGGTAGTATAATGATGGGTGCCAATACTAATGCCTTCTTTAACCTATCAAAAGCACTCAAACACGCATCATAAAAAACAAAAGGCACTTCCTTAATCAACAAATTAGTTAAAGGTTTTGCAATTAAAGAAAAATCCTTAATGAACCGTCGATAAAAACTAACGTGCCCTAAAAAACCTCTAACGCCCTTGAGTGATGTAGGTGGTGGCAACTCCTCAATGATCTTTGTTTTTGCTCGATCCACTTAGATCCTTTTGCTAGAAATTCAATGTCCTAAGACTATCCCTTTTTCCACTATAAAATGGCATTTCTCCCAGTTGAGCACAAGGTTAGTCTCTTCACAATGCTTTAACACCCTATCAAGGTTAGTGATGAGTGTGAAATATGCATGTGTTTAGCACTTTATTTTATTGCATATTTAGGTTAGAATTGCATTATTTAGTTAGTTTTTAGTTAATTTAGTTAGTTTTGTTATTTTATTTTAACTTAAGTAATTTTGTATTAAATAAGTAATTTTTGTTTAGTTTGTGGTTATAGGATACATTTGAGAAGAGATAGAGATAAGGCTTGAAGATAAGGATAAGATTGAAGCTTAAAGTTGGAAGGCATTCTCACAGCAGGGCATATGGCCGTGCGCTTGCCCATGTGTGGAGTGGCATGGCCATGCGCTTGCCCATGCTTGAAAGGAGGAAGACACAGTCATCAGAGCACACGCCCATGCGCATGCCCGTGCGCCTGACACAAGCCCATGCACTTGCCCATGCCTGAATTGAAGATGAACTAATCACAGAGCACATGGCCATGCGCATGCCCATATACCAATCTCATGCCCATGCGCACGGCCATGCCTGATTTCAAGATTTTAGAGTTATTTTGATGCATGGGCATGTCCAGTTGTTGCGTACCCATGCATAATGATGTGGCAGCAATTCAAAAGTGTATTTTAAGCTGTAGTTTGGATAGATAGAACCTCATCTTTTAAGCTTTTGATTAGATAGAGTTTGAAAGGGATTAGATGACCTTTCTATCTAGGAATCCAAGTCTATAAATACTTTCATTTATTTTTCATTTAGGGTTGTTCTAGTTTTTAGTTCCTAGTTTTAGGTTGTTCTTATTTTTTATTCTGGAATTTTTATTTCTTTGTTATTTTCAGAGCACTTTTATTTTTGTTTTTGTTTTTGCTCATATTAGAATAGGAATTGGTTTTGAAGATTGAAGGATAAGCTTTCTCTACACTTTAGTGAAGGGAGTTTTCTTGTTAATGTTTCTTATTATTCATCATGATTGGAATTGTTTTCTTTATTTCTTCATCTCTTTCTTTTCTATTTAATATGAGTGGCTAGATTCCTTTTTAGGGTTCGTATTCTGAATTGACCATATGCTTATTGTGATTATTGTTAGGTTGTTAGTTTTAATTCATTGGTTATTGTTGTGCTTAATGTCATTTTGGGCTTGGCCAACCTAAGATTGAATTAACACTATAGGCTTAATCGAGAGATAGGTTATGTGGGAAATGGCAACGACCTATTGATTGCTTAGTTAGTTGAGAGACAATTAAGTGGATCAATATTGATTAAAGGTTATGTTTAAAATTGGAATTAAAAGACATTAGGTTGGTGAGAGTCGGTTAACTTAATGTTGATTAATCTCTAATTAATTATAGGTTTATCTGAGAGGAAAATCTATAGTTCTTAAGATTCCTTCAAAATGAATTAAAACTAGTGTAGACCTAGTTGTTTAATCAATCCTTTGAAATGGTCAATTGAGAATAAGGAACCCTAGCTTTTAAAATTTGCATTGAATTTGTGTTTTTACCTTTCTTAATTTAGTTTCATTTCTTTGAATTTGCAAACTCTATTTCGTTGTCTAAACAATCAAACATTGTGAGTATTGCATTATTCAACCTACAATCCCTGTAGGACGATATCTTTATTTACTACTTAATACGATTCTGTACGCTTGCGGATTTACACACATCAAGTTTTTGGATAGAACCTCATCTTTTAAGCTTTTGATTAGATAGAGTTTGAAAGGGATTAGATGACCTTTCTATCTAGGAATCTAAGTCTATAAATACTTTCATTTATTTTTCATTTAGGGTTGTTCTAGTTTTTAGTTCCTAGTTTTACGTTATTCTTGTTTTTGTTCTGGAATTTTTATTTCTTTGTTATTTTCAGAGCACTTTTATTTTAGATTTTATTTTTGCTCATATTAGAATAGGAATTGGTTTTGAAGATTGAAGGACAAGATTTCTCTACACCTTGGTGAAGGGAGTTTTCTTGTTAACTTTTCTTATTATTCATCATGATTGGAATTATTTTCTTCATTTCTTCATCTCTTTCTTTTCTATTTAATATGAGTGGCTAGATTTTTTTTTAGGGTTCTTATTCTAAATTGACCATGTGCTTATTGTGATTATTGTTAGGTTGTTAGTTTTAATTCATTGGTTATTGTTGTTAGTATAGTGGTATGCCCTAGAGGCAATCTTGTATTATTCCATTGTAAATTATCCCAAATAGCCATGTAATGTTCTTTTAAATAAAGTGTTTATTTATTTGAAGCATTACTCCATTAGCATTATGTTAAATAAATGTATTATCAAGAGTTGATAATATGAGGACACATTTATTTAGTACATATGCTATAAAAATTTTCGTAGTCGATAAATTAATATTTGGTCGATATTAATTTAACTATCACCTCTGTCTATTTTTCTTGATTAGTATGAGATACTAATAGTGGGACGTAGTGAGTCTCATGCTACTTGATATGAGATATCAGAATAGACATGTGGATACTCATGTGATGAGTGGATCGAACGTGACGTTAGATATGTGATCGTAAGGGTATTCATTTATAGTCAATGATCACTATCTAGGTCGTAAT
>CATIWO010054768.1:0-14951 GCA_949673435.1 Macaranga tanarius | reverse complement strand
ATAATGGTGCATATGGTCCTTTGACCTGAGGTGACACGGTCATTTACATATGTTTAGTTAGAGTTTGTTACCGCTTACATACCTATACTAGCCACGTATGGGTATATGGCATGTGGTGGCTCTAATTGGTTATATGTAGGGATGAGTGATCGGCCAAGATGGAATTCATTACCTGGAGTGAACCAGGATAAGATTCTATGCTATCTAAGTTGTTCTTAATGAATGTGCACCTGGCTAGGCCAAACTCAACTTACCTGAAAAGAGTTTTAGTGCTAGAAAAGAGTTTCTAGTAATAGTCGTATTTTATCAAGAATTGAACTTAAGATGAGGTCATATGATTGAGGCAATTAGAGTTTGACTAAACCATAACTCTAGCCAATATCGGGATCTTGTAATGAAGGGACATTCAGTACATGGTAATTATGTTCTATAGTTCTTGTGGATCTACATAAAGCATTCATTTCTAATTGGATAGTCGTGATATCTATGTTGGGCGTCACTCACGACTTGTGGGAACCAAATGTGATTAATTGGGATTTTTGCATTTGGTATGGAAAGGTGTTTCTATAATATTAAATGTTAATATTATTTTTCATTGCCATTTAGACTTGAACCTGGTAAGTCACACATACAAGGGTTGCACTTATGAAGATTAATATTAATTTAATTGTTAATTAAAGAGTTTAATTAAATAATTAAATTAATTGGATTGGATTTACACGTATGCAGGGATCTAGCATATCCTAAAATCTAAATTCAAAGATTGGGACTTAATTGTAATTAAATAAATATTAATTTAGACTTGATTTAATAAGTGATATTAAGTTCAAGGACTAGATTAATATTTTCCTTTAAATATATCTCTATACGGGCCATGAGATGGACTATTCATATTAATAAAGATGGACTTAGCATGGGCTTTATTTAAATAGTTTAAATCAACCCATGGAGTGGGCCTTCTCTAAGTGTAGAGAAGCCCATATGCCCATAACCTTAGCCTATATCCATTAAGTCTTAATGATATCAAGGCTAAAGTTATCCATATAACCAAACATAACCCACTCACTTGTAGAGCAAAGCCATGCACATAGAATGAGTGTGAGACACTCAATCTATCAAATTCATGTAGATTGAGTGTGAGACACTTAATCTATCAAATGCATATAGCTTGAGTGTAAGACACTCAAGCTATGGGAATGCATGTGGCTTGAGTGTAAGACACTCAAGCTATTATCAAATTGGTTTTTGTTAATAGTTAGTGGAGGGTGCAGAGACAACAACTTCTAATGCACATTTGAGAGTAAATTTAATATTCTTACAAAAGAGAGAAAAGGATTGAGAGTGTCTTCTTCCTTCTTCTTTTTTAAGTGTAGAGAATTCAAATATACACAAGTGTTGTGTGCTTTCTACTAAAATCCATTGGTGTACAAGAGTTGTATAAGTACAAGTCCATCATCCATTGGAAGTTGTATCCTTGTTCCATACATCCAAGCTTGGAGGGGTTCTTGGAAGTACCTTGGGTCCAAGAGGAGAGGCTTGTGGCTAGAGCTTCACTAACCTTAGAGGTCTTCTTTGTGTAATCCGTGTGTTTCAAGCTAGAGGCTTCACACTTAAGGAGCTTGGAGCTTGTAAATCAAAACCAACCAAAGCGTATCAAGCATGCTACCAACTAGGGAGTTTTGTAAGTATTACCAAACCCTTAGTTGCTAGGTCTTATATTATGAATGCATGTCTTGGTTGTTTATTGATGAAAAATATTGTTCTTGATGCATGTTTAACTATGGATGGGGTTTATGTTTGATGTAAATGTTGCATACAATCAAAAATTTTAAAATTTTGCAATTTTGGTTATTACATGATCTACATATCCTTCATTAGCTTGCTCAAAGATATTAAAGATGAAGAGTTTTATCACAAGTTAGTGTTGGTCATTGATGGTGTCACTTTAAAAAATACTACCTTTTAGTGTCTTCTAAATACTTCTTGAATCATATATTTTTTCTTTGTAAGACTTATGTTGCTTTATCAATCTCAATCTATGATACTTTCTTTTCTATATTTTATAGTTACGCCTTCTTATTGGCACAAATTCTCTAATCATTTTGTTTATAAATCTAACCAATTAAACCAAGTACAATAGTCAATTCAGTTTGTTGGTGTTCGGATGTTTTTGCAGCTTTAGATTCCTTGCAAGGAAATTAAAATTGTTTCCTTGCTCTCGACCAATTGTTGTTTCGTGCATGCGTCTATAGTTCATATTACCAGGTGTACAAAGATTCCCCATAAATAGATAAGCTAAGATAATAATTAAATTTCACCGACCTGTTGGCTGTCCACCAACTGGACATAAATAATATTTATATGTTTAATTAGTAAGGAAATTTGAAACAAAACAAAGGAAAATTATTTATATAGAATGCATGTTAAAAGGCTCTTTCTTTTTATTTTTTCTACTACTACTCATTTAGCAACAGTGTTTTACTTTTTCACTTTTCCTTCATGACAAATTAGGCCTAGCTTTTTCTTTTTTAGAGAGTCCAAAAAAAAGCTGTAGTAATAAAGCAGTAGTAATCACAATCATTATTTATTAATGTTGATAAAAAATAACTGTAAAATAGATAAATAGAACTATCAACTAGCATTAATAAAAATAACATAGAAACATCCCAATATAATATAGTCAATAAAATAAAAACTATAAATAGAACATCCCAAAATAACATAAGAACATCCTAATATAATATAGGTATAAAATAAAAGTTCTCATCATTCTACTAATAGATCAAACTAAACTTTCTAGCCAATCTTGTCTCCTATTAGCGCGCATCCATATGAATATTTCCTCCAATCTTGGTTCATAAATTTTTCTAGTGCTTTGTTGTAGACATATTTTGAGATATTATCCATTGTCTCTAATATATCCATAAATGCTTCTATTGAATATGGATCTACAACTGCACTTGAAGCTTGAGTGCTTTGAGATTTATATATCTCTGCTTTAGCCAAGTCTCTTTCAATCCTAGCATTAAGAGAGGATGTCCATTTTTCCAAACAAGTGTCTAACTTTTCCGATTTCGATTCTTTTTTAACACGGACATAACCAAGAGGAAAATCATTATTAGCTCTTTTCTTTGACTTCTCTGTACTATATTTTTTACCCTCAATCATATGCACACCTTTGCTAAGAAATTCTTCCTCATTTTGACGCTCGTCATCTGAAGTAGGTGGTAATTGTGTAGATGAATGGTGAAGATATCCAGTAGCAGTTGGTTTACTAAAACTTTGCCCAAGTAATTCATAATTTTTACAACCATTTTTTTTAAGCTCTTGAAGTTTCTATGCTTCTGCATATTAGCATATATTTTAAATTAGTTCCAATTAACATCATAAATTAAATATTAAATAACTATTATAAGAGTATTCAATTAATAAGTGTATTACCGCATAAAACATTTGCCAAACATCTTCTGTAGCAAACACAACATTTGCATTTGAGTCATAAGTAACACTTGTATGCTCTAGTAATTCAGAAAATTGACGATGCTTTTAACGAAGACGATTATGCTTTCCCTTCATTTTTTCAGTAGTATATCTTTCTCCACTAAATAAAAATAATTCTTCTCCCATTTGTTGCCAATCTGTTGATTTAAAACTTGGCGTTCCATTTGGATCCTTTTTTACTCTTTCATACAAGATTCTCAAAAATTCAATTTCATTGACTTCTGACCATTCTTTTATATCCTCACACTCATTATTCTTTCCTCCCATCTACATGATTGAAAGAGACTTGACTCATTAGTTCTATATTTAAACATAACATTTAAAATAAGAAATTTTATTTAAATAGATAATTTTAAATATTTATTTTATTTAAACATAACATTTCAACATTAGATATATGGTTATATGATTACAATAAATAACTTTAATCACCACTCGTGTGAATAATTAAGAATAAATATTAAAGAGATAAATAGCTTGCAAATTATTTGGTAAAAAATAGTAATAGAGTAATCCTTTCCACAACCTGACAAGTGTATAACTACAATTAAAATGAATGGCACAAAAGGAAAAGAGGAAGGGTAATTATAGACTGCATAATGCATTACATTTGAACATGTAATTTTGCTGATATTACAAAGTATGTTGTGGCATTACAGGGAAATTGACACATTTCAACTGCAAACTGACTCATCTTAGTACCAGTACGTCTAGTTAATTATGCTATATGGAGAATCGTAAGCCATCTGGTCATTAAATTCAAGAAAAAAAATTACAGTCAAAAGAAACACAAGATGCAGAATTTGAGTTTACTAGAAAGTTCTATACACTAGGATTGGTTTAGAATTTCTACTTAGCTAACCACTGCATGTACCAGAGTTTTCAAAATCTTACATCATTGCAAGAATCCCAAACAAACAAGGTTATGTTAAGGATTTTTCTCAAACAATAATGCAACCTAATTTAGAGTTTATCTTCAATTAGACATATGAAAAAGGAAGAATTTAGCATCATAAATGACACTCAAATGACAACAGCATGACACACAAAATCATGAATATTCTTAAACCCAAAAATACAGTACATCTACATCTTTATCCATTTATTCATGAATGTACAAATCTAAGTACAAATGAATATATATTGAGCAGTATAATGAAACAGTTAACTTAGTTCCATGGAACAGTCCATTGATGTAACTAAATCCAACTCAATTATAGTTGTATAGAGTTGTATCATGAGAATTATAGTTGTATATGGTAATAAAAATAGTAATAAATCAAAGCCTCATTCTCATGATAATGTCTAATTACTTGAAGAGTTTCCTTTCAACTAATCAATGAAATCATCGTCAGCTTCACCATTTTCTTTTACTTTCTCCCTTCCTCTACCCACTATATTATATTAAATATATAAAACTCAAATGCATGCAGCAGCAAACAACCTAATCTAAAAAAAACTCAAATTAATATTGTGCCTACACAATCAAGAAACTGCTAAAATACAAGAAATAGCTAGAATACAAGAAACCCATATAAGAACTTTGTTATGGAGAAGTGAAAAGTCAAGCCATCTACATAGTCTAATGTGCGTGATTTGAACATAGGTGTAGGAGCAGGAAGCATAGAATTTGCAATTGACTCTCAATCTTTAATTAGAAGTCTCATGTAAAAAGCCAAATTACTGCATAAGATAAAAGAAACCCGAGAACCCGTTTTTCTCTTGAAACAACAAAACACAAATAAAAGGAACAATAACGATAATCTTTTGTTGATCATCATTCGAAAATAACAACGATAAAAAAATAATTGATCCATAAAATAACAACGTTAATATTTAATTCAAAAATAACGATGATTAATGCAATGTAAAGCGAAACCCAGAAACAGAAACATTAGACCTAATAATCAATCAAGTAAAAAAGCATCTTTTTTCTAAAAAGAAAATACGTACCAAAGTATAGAAAAGAAGGGAGTTTGATGAAGAGATTAAAAGCATAGGAGGAAGAAGTAGCGTAGCCTTGAAAAAAAATTGAAAAGACGTAAGGCTTAAAAAAAATTAAAAAATGCCCTATCAATTAAAAAGAGGCGTGTTTTCAAATGAAAATACGGAGTTTTCAGTTTGTAATTTTAATAAGAAAAATTTTAGAAAACAAAAAAAAAACTTGTTTTCCACTTTTCTTTTAAAATTAGGAAAATAGTAAAAACACTTTTCTAATGAGATTTTTATGAAAATACCCAAAGTAAACACAAATTCCTATTTTCTTATTTTTATTTTGAAAAATTTTCTAGAAAACTGGCAAAGTAAATACACCCTAAGTTTTTAGCTCCAAACAATTCTAGAGGCTTCTTTTCTTAACAACTTCAAGCCTTCAGCTCCTTTTGTATTTAATTTCAAATTCCAAAAGTTTCACAAGTCTCCTTCCTCCTCAAGCTTTCCTGTAACCTAGTTCCATTGAATTTCCTCCAGCTCTTCACTGCCTCCTCGTTTTTCTAGCACCTCTAGATTGTTTCTTCAGCTTAACAATTTTTCTTCTCCAAGTAATATCAAATGGGCTGGATTTTAATATTGGGCTCACCTTGAGTCTTAATTTAATTATAGGCCTAAAAATTCATATTTGGGTACAAATAATGCCCCCCATATATAATTAGCTTGAGCCTAGCCCAATGCTAATTTATATGAATATAGAGTTAGAATTCTTTACCTTTAAATCCTTAACTTAAAACTATTCAATTTTCTCCTTACAAACCATCAAGTTCAAATTTCTAATATTGGGGAATTTAATATTTCTTCTTGCTCTACTTTGGTGCATTTTCTCAAGAAAATTTTGAGTTTAATAAGGTAATTACTATGCAAAACTACACAAACTTTCCTTCTTCTATTTTCAATTTTCCAACAAAACCTACCAATAAATTTATTTATTTATTATTTTATTTATTTTTTTATTTTCCTTTCCTTTTCTTCTTCCTCATTGCCTTCTCCCGAGACCACTTTCATTACCACCGGTGTCAAAACCAACAACTCCGCCGTCCATCACGCTGCTGCCTCTCTGCCTTCTTCTCCTATCGCTGCCAAACACCTCGAAATTGTTGCCTTCTATCGCGTGACTGAGCCTAGCGCAGCCAAGCTTTCCTCGTTGCCCGCTGCCTTTCCTCCACTTGAAGCTGGTCGAGCAACCGACAACGACGCCGAGAGGAGCAACAGTACTGCCGCTGGCGAGAAGGACACTGTCACTAGTCCGCCTTTCCCCGCTGCTTCGAGTCATCAAGACCTCACAACCGAACCAGACGCATTCGGGCACTCCCCGCTCACCACTGCTATACCTGTCGATGCAGGCCACCTACTGCTGTACCTCATCGTACCACTGTTAAAACCGAGACCGAAGAAGATAATACTGAAGCTTCTAGGAGGAACTAAGACCAATCAACCAACCGAACCAATGCTGATCGAATCACTCGAGCTGACCCTTGGGCCATGGCCAATTCTGTTTCTGGTTTCGGTTCATTCGGGTTGGGTTTTGCTGCATTTACCTCTTCCTCCATTGCGTTTTGCAGAACAAAGCTTCCCTTTAAGGTGTACTGCAAGAGGAAATGGCCAAGTAATTTCTACCTATTAATTTTGTTTGTCTTTGCAATGTATTCTTGCCAAAAACTGTGATGAAATTGTTGAGCATTGTTAAGAATTTGTGGATTATTGTGAATGAATTGCTTTTCTATTGGTTTATTGCAAGTTTTGCAAAAATTGTATATTGAAATTATAGGGAAAATGCTACCCAATTTTTACTGTGAATTTCAGTGAAATTTGTAATTTTGCTGTGTTTATGTAAAATTATTTTCCACTGCATCCAAAATTTAACCTATATAATTTTACACAATTGAATCACAAATTTAATTATTTTAGCAATTGATTGTCAAAATAATTATTTTAGATATTTTAGCTTAATTAAAGAAAATTAATTTAATAAAATCCTTTAAACTTAGCTAAACATTTACAGCAAATAATTTTTAGAGCCAATTTTCTATAATTTTTTCCAAGAAATAGCTTCTAAAAATTTGTTCTTCATTATCACCCCTGTATAAGCATCAATCCATGTATTAACCCCTAGGAAAATATTTATTGTCAATTATTTAGCATTATTTCGCTAAATATATGCCTTAACTTCACAAAACCCGGGGGTAATAAGCATTTTTAGCATCTTGCCATCAATAATACTATTTTAGCCGATTACCTCCAAACTTCCTCCTGTAAATATTATTTGATTTATTATTTTATATTTTCTGAACCTGTACTCAATTCTGCGTTTTTCCTTCAAGAATTTCCTTGGAGAAATTTGATGAAATAGCTTTCTTATATAATTTTGGCCATTACCTCCACACTTCTCCCAACAAATTTTTCCATTTAAATCAGTTTTACTTTTTATCACTATTCTGGCTCAGTGCGTGAGTGCAATGCCTTTAACCTTAGGGGAAATGGCCTAATTGTATTTCATTTCATGAAATTACTATTAATCATAAGAGATTTAAGCCAAATATCACATTTTTAGCTCATTAATGCCATAAAATCTTTGATTACCCTAGGTTCTTTGATTACTCCCACCAAGCCTTTGGTCACTTCCACTACTCTAAGCAAAAGCAATAAAAGAAAGGAAGCAGCTAAGCCACCACCAAAATCCTCTAAGAAGAAGAAGACAGTCACTCTTGCTCCAGCGATGAGGAAATATCAGGTTCAAACATACTTTCTCTTAATTTCCCTCTTTATATTAGCTTTGTTTTGATTTCTAGCATTTTTGTTTTCTTCTCTAAATTCTCCAGATTACCCCTTGCTTCTACCTCCATATTAGCCCTTATGTCAGATCTATTACCTCCTACCTCTGATTTGACTCTTTGTGCTACTCCTTAGGTATGTACTTCTATTTCTCCCTTTTCTTGACTTGTGCATTTACATACCCTTGGATTATACTTGATTGTTATAGGAGGTTGACTATTGGTCCTTCATTGATGACATAGAGATTATGGTGGATCTTAGATACCTGGAAACTCCTTCAAAGGTTCTTCATATGGCTTTTTCGACTTTAGATGATGTTTCAAAGCCAAAGATTCAGTGAGGGCTATCCTTAGCTTAGAGATGGGTACCCTATAGAAGACTCAGATTTCCACAGTATTTTTAACTCATCACCTTGGAGCAGCATTCCAAGTTAACTGCCATCACTATTTTGAAGAACCTTATTATTTTAAGTTTCTATTACTTGGAAAAATCTAGTACAGCTCATTTGACAGCCTCAATCTATCTCAATCTTTTCCACCAGGAGAAAGATACCTTCTTTGCTAAGCAGCTCAAGATGAAATAGATCAAGGAAGAAGAAGTAGAGGAAAAAGCTGCCTGCCTTCCTCCACGTAACCAAGGACATTAAAGAACATGAGGCCAAGTTAGCATCTTTGAAGGCCTAGAAAGAATGATCTTCTTCGTAAGAACAGAGAGTTGACTGCTAGGTACCAAGATACAGTCCAGAGAGCCCATTACATCAAGAGATCCTTTGAGAGCAAGAAGGATGCAATTAAGGAATAGCTAAAATAAGAGGAGAAGGTCATGATCACTAGGTAAAAAATGCCTAGACATCTAGGAGGACTTGTGCCACTTCGACCTTAACTCTCTGTGACTTTTTTTAGCTATTTACAGACTCTATGCTTTTTATGATGCCTGTGATTTGATATAGTACTTTGTATACTTAATATTGATCATTTTTTACCTATACATTGTGGTTTTCATCCTTTTGTGGATGACTTGATATTGTAGCTATCACAGGGCTTATTTTTGATTCAGTTTTAATCTGCTTAGTATATTTTTTGTACTATATCACTAATCACAGCACACTTTGCACCACAACCATTCATTTTCCACATTAAAATAGCCAATTTTCAACAAAAATGGTGCTGAAATTTTGTAAAATCACTGCTCACAACATTTTAAACCTATAAACTAACAAATTTCACATAAAAATACACTAAAATTCAGTAAAACCAGATTTTATTTATTTACAGTGGCTATCAAGCCAACTCACACACCCAAAAAGTAAAAATTTTCCATTGTATGTACTTAGTGGCAACTTTCTAGCCTAAGGCCAGTTATTCTTTTTTTTTTTTTTTTTCCTTTCATTTCCCACACAGCGGAAAATATTTCAGCACCACTTTTCTTGCTTAGCATACGGTCCCATACAAAATAACTATTCTCTAAACCTTTTATTATGTTGTCTGGCCCCCAAGTCTTCAAGATTTCAGTAATATATTCCTCATCCTCCTGTATCATGAGGTCCTCTTTCTTTGGCCTAAATTTGGTTTTAGCCTCAAGTTGGACTTCCTTTTCATTTTGTCTCCTTTCAAGGTGAGGAAATTTCTGGTGCTCCACCCAATGCCACTACTTGTTAGGTAGGACAAATAAGGGGGCCACAAATCTTGGTTGCTTCCTGTTGAACTTTGGTGGTGGCATCATATCATCCCTCCTCAGCTTAGAATTGTAATTATTTTTTAATACAGCCGGTGTATGAGGCTTTTTCTCTAGTGCTGAGAACCTCCTATGAGGGACTGGTTTCTAGTAGCTCATGAACCTGTTAGAATTCATATTGGAAAGTTAAACTACCTTCTCTTTTTCTCTAATTTTGTTATTCAAATCCATATTTGTAGGATTCACTGGAGCCTCCTTTTTTCTACTTTTATATCTGCTTCCTCCTTTGGAGGTTAAGGAGAAGGCACAGAGTTAACCTTCCCTTGAGAATTTTGCATAGGACCCTGATGAAATGACATTTGGCATTCAAAAATATGTACTTGGCCATTAGAAATTGCTATTTCACTAGGTAGAATATTGCCCCCCGAGCCTTGCACTTGATTTTGAGGATTTAGTGGTTGGCCTTGAGAAACTTATAAATTGTCTTGGTGAAACGATGTCTGACCTTAGGGTAATGGTACCTGCTCTTGATGAATATTGCCCCCGGGCCTTTTTCTTAATGAACACTCTCATGGTTGTGAGTTCCAAGCTGAGGACTTGGATTTTTTTTGTTACCACCAAGAACTAGATCTTCATCATTAGACTTAGTAGGAGATGAATGTTTGGATTTTTTATGGGGTTGAACCATCACCTTTGGAGTCCATTGCTTCATATAGGCTTCAATCAATTTAGTAAATGAAGTTATTATATCCTGGTTAAGAGCACGGAAAATTTTTTGAAAAGCACTGATCATCTGTGCTATCGAATCTTGGACCTGCTTCATTTCTTCTAACAAGATGGTTTGGGCATTAGTGCCCTCAATAGTAGTTGCAGTAGTATTAAAATGTTGGCTTGAATAGCCAAAAGCTGGTATCTCGATCCAAGTTTAATCCTGAGGCACCCATCCTCTGTAAGTTTATTGCATTTGAGTACCTATTTTTACAGGCGTATTGGTCGGATTATCAACCCAAAAAATTTCTCCATTTTCGAAGTTGAACATTCCATTAGAATAGGTCCCACGTGCCAAAAGATTGTTGGTGCAATTTTTCAGTTGAACCGGATTTATGAGCATGCTAGGGAAGACTAATTTCCCAAATTGATAATTATTGACTTCTTTCAGACGAGTGTTGTGACACCCCCTAACCCATATCATACACGTGGCAACAATCAAACATACACACATGGCATAAAGAAAATTTTCACAAAATATCCTTATCTATAGATAAATACTCATGTACATCCATTGTTCTGCATTCCACATATAATTTACATATCATTAACTAATAACACAATGTCATTATAAATATGCCAAAATGATTTGTAGGATAAAGGACAGTTGCATCAAACTTGTTTCGGCCCACCTAAGACTCTAATACAAGCTCCTAGCTTAGCCTAATTGAGTCCTGAAAAATTTCAATGCAACGGGATGAGCTTGCAACTCAATAAGTAATTACTAATACAATTGTATACATATACTAATCTCACAAGAAGTAATGGATTAGACATTAAATCCAATATAAAAATTACATTCATAAGGTAATAAAATAGTCTTTCAATCCTGTATGAAGTCTACATACAATCACCATGAAGTTCCATTACCATTAGCACTACATTAAGTGTATACGGAAGTCCGAATGAAGAAGAAACAAGTGATAAGACCAGCTCCTCACAGGTGCCTCCTCACGGCCATGAGCAGCCTGCTCATGGCTATGAGCAGACTGTGAGCATCCATGAGCAAGAAGCTCACAACTGTTTAAAAGGGGCTGGGGTGCTCATGGTTGCTTCCTCGCGACTGTGAGCAGACCAGGAGCAACCCAAGCTTGGCCAAAACTCCATTTTGGCCATCCTAATGTATTGCAATCCATTCCATACTTATACATAGCTCAATATCAACTTAAAAACACATAAAAAACATACTAAACATCACCAATTCATTCACCAATACATAATTCTCAATCATTCACAAACTCAAAGCATCTATATTCATAATTTCATAACCTCGATAACACATTCACATGTTATATCTCATTCAAAAGCATACATTCAATATATATATATATATATATATATATATATATATATATTTCAACACACCAGTTAGTATCTGGTCGGATATTTCCTTACACAATTACCTCTCACCTAGCCTCATTGGCTATATTCCTCATAATTTCAATATTAATCAAATGGCCATTAGTGAGACTATTCGTCTGACTCAGTCTCACTTCACACATATCACTCATGGGTAGCTATACACCCAGTTCAGCTTGCCCATCACACACAATCAGTGGAGAAAATCTGCTTGGCTCAGTCTTTACTATCACACATTATTATATATCCTCACTTTCCTCACATGTTTCACCTTTGAGTGAAATACAATACAACTAACATAACACAATATAATTCCATGTAATTGCATCTCAATAATTCACCATTTTTCCATCTATGATCACTAATCCATTCTCATATTCATAACATCAATATACACAATTATAAATGGAAAATATACCGTTCATATATCAAAAGTATACCAAAATCATAGATCATATGCTGAAAATATACCAAAAGTAAACCAACAATATACCACAATGCACACTCATATCATCATTTGCCAACAATCCTCCCATTACTAAAACACAAAAAGGGTGGAAACTCATTCCATGTCATATTCACTAATCCATACAGTCATTTAATTTCATTAAAGGAAATACACAATTATACACATAAAAGTTTAGTATATGTACACAATATATATAAGTAATTACTTACCTCCAAATACTTCTAACTTCAAAACAAAAGTCTTCCTTCTAATTATGAGTGCTTTTCTTCCCTTTATCAACTTTTATATATAACCATTCATCAATCTCACATAAAAAATATTATACTTGGATCCAATTCAACTAGATGCAACTTAAAGCTTAATGTTCAATATAGCCAAATAATGTACACACAAGTCTAATGACCATAATATTTATACTGCAGCTAGTATAATGAGCCTACTATCAATTCCAATTAGAATTACTTAAATCAGATATATATAGAATTATTTATAGATTTTAAAATTAAATCGGGGTAGAACAGAACCATCGACATAAGCATCATAATATTGAGCCCCGTTAGACCCTTTTAACCATAGATTTGAATCAAGCTCAAAACATCAACGTTATAGATAACTCTCTGAAGTTTTTAGAGCCTCCAACTATGCTCAATTCAGAGCTCTACAGCCCAAGTTATAATAAAAACTATAGGATTGAAAAATAAGGAAAACAGAGCATGAAAACTAAACAATCAAAACCTAACTTCAAATAATCACAAATGCATATTAAGCTTACCAAATAACTAAAGACTTCCTAATGCTTCCTAAACCTCTTGCTAGCTGAAGAAAACAATATCAAAATCTTCCCAAAACTCTATCAAAAACACTCTCTTCCTCCTTCCCAATTTCTCTACACTCACACACACATATATACACATATACAACCACAACCAATCACAACTTACCACTTGTGCACATTATTAGCCAAGCAATTAATCATGATTAATATAAAGAAAACTATTGATATTTATAGAGATTATCACCATAATATCCATTCCACCCCTTAAATGAATGGAAATATTACCTAATAATCCCTAACTTCCTCTTGTGACAATCTAATCCCAACTTAAATTAAGTCCATTTCTATATTATGTATAAAATACAATGTATACGTCAGAAATATGTATACTAGAGGGTGGGTGTTACAAGTGTGAATTCGCAAATGCCTTCACCATAATTTGTTTGAGTTCAAAGGGATTTGAAATTTGTATTTAATTGTGAACAGTAGATTGTTTAGCTGAAGGTAATGATAAAAAGCTTAGGGAAATGTAAATTGAAAATTGCATTCAAAGAATAGTAAGTACAAAATTTACTAGAATGAAAGCGTAAAATTGCTAAAAGCTAGAGAAAATGGCTATTAAGAAATTGCTAAAGATTGATATTTGGATTGGTTGTTTGTTAATTGTCGATTTGCTTATTGTTAATTGTTAATTATTGATTGTTGATTGTTGATTGTTGTGTGTTAATCTTGATGTTGCTGCTTCCCTTTTATAGTCCACGGACTTGCTACAGAAATTCGCTTCCTTCAATTCTTCAATAATTTTCCCATAAATTCTATAACCTCTACGTCCCCTGGAGTTACCTCCACAGCTCAACAGTCCCTCTGTTCTGGAATTTTCTTCCTTCTTCACAAAGTCTTCAATTTTTGAGAAAACTCTAGATAATCAGCTCAATTCTTGATTTTTCCAGTAAATTATAAAAGATTTATGTGCTCTTTAGCTTTAATTCCCCCAAGCTCTTCCTATAACCTGCGTTCCTTGAATTTCTCTATCAGCTCTCCAATGCCTACGGTTACCTTTTGGTTAGTTCTAGAATTTTCCTTAGAAACATAATAAATTCTTCACCAAGCAACTTTAATTGGGCTGGACTTAATATAATGGGCTCACTTTGGGATTCAAACTTAATTATGAGCCCGAAAATTAATATTGGGTACAAACAGTTATGTCAGTTAACAGTAATTGTGACGAAAATTTTGGCGGAATGGGTAAATAGTATAATTATACAAAATAGAAGGGGGAGATAATATAAATTTTAAATGTCAGGGAACAAGTAGCATAATATGGCAAACTACATAGGGTAAATAGTAATTCACCCTTAACAAATACATTTACACATATATATATATATATATACACACGTCACACACCATTTAATACAATATATCAAAACTTAAAATACTGATTAAGCAAGATAATAGCACTCCACAAGACTGATGTATAACATGATTTTGAAGAATCTTTGTTGATTTGATCGGAAGCCATTCATATTCTATCGAGTCATGGCTCCTTGAACCCCCGGTGGGGTTGGAGCTGCCATTGCCACACCACCATTCTTTCGGTCCATGTTTCCTTGCCACCCTAAACATTAACATTTTATATAT
>CATIWO010054750.1:0-10556 GCA_949673435.1 Macaranga tanarius | reverse complement strand
ACTAAACAAATGTGTCACTCATATTATCAACTCTTGATAATACATTTATTTAACATAATGCTAATGGAGTAATATTCAAATAAATAAACACCTTTATTTAAATGAACATTTTATTGCCATTTAGGATAATATACAATGTCGTAATACAAGATTGCCTCTAGGGCATACTACTATACTAACAAGTTTGACCTGGCCAGGTACTTATTCATCAAGAATAACTTAGATAGCATAGGATATTATCCCGGTTCACTCCAGGTAATGAATTCCATCTTGGCCGATCATTCATCCCTATATATAACCAACTAGAGCCACCACATGCCATATACCCACACATGGCTAGCACAGGTATGTAAGTGGTAACAAACTCTAACCAACCATATGTGGACGACCATGTCGTCTCAGGTCAAAGAACCATATGCACCATTATGCCCAAGATTATGATTATTGACTTAAGTGAATATCCATGCAATCATAAATCTTACGTCACAGTTCGATCCACCCATCACATGAGTATCCACGTGTCTATTCTGATATCTCATATCAAGTAGCATGAGACTCACTACCTCCCACTATCGATATCACATACCGATCAAGGAAAATAGATAGAGGTGATAGTTTAGGGATAAATAGTACCCATATATTAATCCAATGACTATGAACATTTATAGCATATGTACCAAATGAGTTTGTCACTCATATTATCAACTCTTGATAATAGACTCATTTAACATAATACTAAGGGTAAATACTCAAATAAACAAACACTTTGATTTAAATGAATATTTTATTGCCAAAGAGATAAATATACAATATCTACATACAATAATGGCCCTAGGGCACATCTATACTAACAATAATATCCTGAACGAATAATCACCCACACTTGATCCAATAGTGGATGTCACCTCTGATTCTTCTCCAAATTCTGTTCATGATCACTCACCCATACCTCCATAACCAGATGTCATAGAATCATTGCCTGAGTAGCATAATTCAATGAATCACACACCTCACTTCCCTGAAGATGACAACATACCATTTGAGATAGGTAGTCCCTCTTTTATTTCTTTTTCTTTAAATTCTGACTCCTCTCCAAATATTACACAGGCTCAACTGGTATTACATTTTATGATCATGAGAGCTAAACATGGTATTTACAAATTGAACCCACGATATACTCTTCTTCTTGAACATGGTGATATTCCCAACGAACCATGTAGTGTCAAATTCGTATTACAATATGATGATTGGAGATAAGCCATGCTTGAGAAACTTGATGCACTTCATAAAAATTAAACTTGGACCTTGGTACCTGGAGAATCTCATATGAATGTTGTTGGCTCAAAATGGGTATTTAAAGCCAAATTGAATGTAAATGGTACTCTTAATAGACTGAAAGCCAGGCTGGTCACAAAAGGATATCATCAAGTTGATGGTATAGACTATACAAAAACTTTTTCTCCTGTTATCAAACCAGATACAATTCGATTAGTTCTTAGTCTAGCCTTAGTTCAACATTAGGACATTCAGCAACTTTATGTCAAAAATGCCTTTCTTTATGGTTATATAAGTGAAGATATTTTTGTGGAACAACCACCTGGTATGCATGATCCAAATTTCCCCTCTCATGTTTGTAAACTTCAAAAGGCTCTATACAGTATTAAGAAAGCACTGAGAGCTTAGTTTGATCGATTTAGCCCCTTTTTACTTAAACATGGTTTTTTCTACAGTTTGTTGATCCATCTCTGTATATTGCACTCATTACTTGGTACATTAATGTTACTACTCTATATTGATGACATGCTTTTGACAGGATCTAGTTCGATATTACTTGATGAATTTTCCAAACTCTTGCAATTTGAATTTGCCATTAAAGATTTTGGTCCCATACACCATTTTCTTGGGATTGAAATTCAATGGTATAACAATACTCTACATCTTTTTGAAGCTCATTATGCTTATTCAATTCTTGATAAAACTCAAATGCTTGAGTGTAAGCCTATGCAGTATGCACACACTAATGGAGTCAAAAACTAAAGGTTACAAATGAAACTCCTCTTTTAAATCCTTCTTTTTATCACAGCATTATTGGTGCACTTAAATACTTGACGCTTAGCAGGCCTGACCTTTCTTTTTTTGTTAATTATGTCTCTTAATTTATACAGTCGCCCACCCTTTCTGGCATGAAAATGCTTCGTCTAATCTTAAAATATGTCAAAGACTCCATTAATTTAGGTTTACATTTAACTAGTGATACTACACTTGATCTTTGTGGTTTTTCTGATGCAGATTGGGCACACTGTCTAACTGCAAGGTGATCAATAACTGGCTTCTGTACTTTCTTAGGGCTAAACATCATCTTATAGTGTGCTAAGAAATAACCAACCATTTATTGACCAACCACTGAGGCTAAGTATTGCGCTATGGCCAATACAGCAGCAAAATTAACTTATTTTACGCTTCTTTTATGTGATCTTCATGTTCCTCAATCGCATCCACCAATTTTTTTTTGCGATAATTTAAGTACATTACATATGACTATTAACCCTGTGTTTCATGCTCGCAGTAAGCACATTGAATCGGACTACCATTTTGTTCGTGAAAGGGTCTCAATGGGACTTTTTATTACTCAACATGTTTCTTCTTCTCTTCAAAATATGGATATCTTTACTAAGCCTATATTTAAAGCATCCTTACGCCACTTTCGCAACAAACTCTGCCTTCAGTCCCGGCACAGTTTGAGGGAGGGTATTAAACATAATCCGCCTAACAACCAGCTTGAGTCCACAACGTGAAGTGATAAGGAGGGTGATAAGGCAATTGACCAAGACATGGTTATCATACCAAAAATAGAAGCAATGTGAAAAGTAATTAAATGAGTCATATTGGGATCAAATCACTTCATAATGGCAAGTCAATTGAGCAATCTTTTCCCTTAAAAATAGCTATGTAACAGTATTAACGTAGGCCTTAATTCTGTAGAAGATCACTGCTGATATTGTTCTTTCCTTCCTTGTCTATCTGTCATTAGTTGTAAGCCTATATATAAAGCAATAAAACAGAACTCTATTCTCACATTTTTTGTTGAGAAGTTTTTCCTAAAAAATCTTGCTAGTTTCATATTTTTCATTAGGCTAGGTTTTTGTATGTTCAAGTTCAGTTCCTTTCTCTAATTGGTTTTAGGGTTTGTTCACAAAATTTGATATCTTAAGAGTTACCCAAATTGTCATAATAATATGGAATTTATGAAATACTAGAAATAAACACATGTTCTAGCACAAAGAACAATTTGTTTCCTCTATTTTGGTTAAGGCGTTAAATTATCTTCATGAATTCCAGGTGTCAAAGCTTTGACATCAAGGTCAGAAAAAGGTTGTTTCCTTATTTTGGACTCTTCCCTCTCCAAGTTTCCTAAAGGTGAATACTGATACTTCTATTTGTACTGAATGAAGAGTTGTCATCAAGAACTGTCAAGGTAGGGTTCTATTATCATCTGATCATCGTCTATTTGGGAACTAGGCAATTGGAATGGCAGAAGCTATGGCTATTCTTTTGGGTATTCAAGCTGCGAGTGGCGCAATTCTCCCTTAATCATTGAAAGTGATGCTTTAACTTTTGTTTCTTTGCTAAATGGGAAAGCTCCTTGTTTTTCTTCTTTATCTAGTTTGTTAGATAAGATTCATATTAATAGTTTGTTGTTTCCTAGTGTTTTCTTTTGTTTCTCGTTTCTCTAATAAGGTGGCTCACCATATTGCTTGTTAGGCAAGATCTCTTCCTTCTTTTTTTCAGACTGTTTTAAGGGGTAAAGTGCCTGATAATGTATCTTCCTATGTACAAGAGGATGTCTTATACATACCAAAAAAAACTCTTAGTTATCATGCATTTTCCATCAAAAAAATTGCCCACAAAAAAAAAAAAAAAAAATCTCATACTTTAAAAGCAATTAAAATCTTTCTACACAAATAGTAATTATGTTCATTTTACTCATTTTTTTAATTTTTACTTTTCAAATAAAACAATCATAATCCATATATTTTTTTTTCAAAACATTTTTGTTTTTATTGCTGTTATTATTATTAAGATAATGGAAAGTTCTAAATCCAAATTAAAGTTATAAACTCACAACTAAATATATATATATACAATTAAATTGAAATTTATAAAAGTAAAAATTTACTAAACATGCAGCTGATAGGTATTGAGTATAATAAATGTTATTATCTCCAGGTCTTCTAATCTTAAATTTAAAACAGTATTGACCTATAACAGCCGAATAATTTCATGTGCATCAATTGAATCCCATTAAGTGATATAAAAAAGAGAAAAACTCATTGATGCAAATGGCACAAAGATGATGAATAAAGGACCATAAGTACTAACCTCTGCAAGCAAAAACAAGAAAACTTGCATATGCTCCCAGCTACATATTTTACGGGGCCACCTTCATTAAATTGTAGGACAGAATTATACCATGTCTTTGTATGTTACCCGAAATTTTTATCTGGGTTACTATCAACCGACTAGTCGCTCAGTAAATATATACATATGGCTTCAAAGGATTCATACACACCTACATCGTGAAAAATATAGACCATCAGTGGAATAGAAAAAGAAACAACCATATCCACAACTAAATTATATATGATCAAATTATCTTTAGTCATTACTTATAAAATTTTGATTTAAGAAACTAAATTCTCTGTATATATGGTCTATTGATATAAAAAAAAAATTGAAACTTTTAGAATTTTTATTTTACAAATTTATTATAATTTTTAAAATTTATTGAAAATATTTTGATTCAAATAACTGTTTGCAATTTTATTGCAATTTACACTTTGGTCAAAATTGATAAAGAAAACACATATGTGGCTACTTTAAAAAATCACCTCCAACGTTACATATTTTTTTTTTTTTTGAAAATTGTAGCTACATTGCACATTATATTAAAATTAAAATAATTGGACAAATTCAAATATTTTTATTAATTAAATTTTTAAAGTTAAAATAAATTTACAACAAATTACATATGTTTTGATGTTTAATACTAATATATTTATTTATTTATTTTGAATTTGAGGAGAGAGAAGAAAGAATTAATTTCTTATTCTACTAATGGCTTAAAGGGAGTTATGCCACTTGGCTACCCATCCTTCAATTTTAATACCAATATATTTATAACATTTGTTTCCCAAACTCGTTAAGTATTTTTACCATATCATTACAATAAAGATCGATAAGGGATTTGAATGCTTGCATGATCTTCAAGCTGAGCAAGTATAAACTGGAATTTGACTTTAGCCTAATATTTAAATAACGAAAAGCCGAGACATAAAAAGCTGAAAATCATTCACAAAACAGAATTTATACTGTTTCCGAAAATCTAAGAAGATATGTATATTTAACTCATAAGGTCAATTTGACAAAAACACACTAAAATTACAAAATTTTTATGTAGCAATTGACCCACAACAATTAAGAGTTTTTATCAGTTTTTTTGCTCGTACTCTATTTGACACAATGAAAAATTTAGAGGATACTTGTGATAAAGTTGATGGTAAGTCTCTATCAATTCCCTTCCTCTTAAAGAATTAGGGCAATGCTAGCTACGATTGTTCAGATTCAAGATTTTATGGCCATTGTCCTCCTTCTTTAACATGAATAAAGAGACATAGTTTCCTCTGTACTAGTGTAGTAACCACCAAATTTTTACCACCAATATTCATCTTAGATACAATGTCACTTTCAATGGCCAAACATGGTCTTCGATTTTCTACATGTTGTATTAATGAGTCACGGGATTTTGTTTGAAAGTTTAGTCCCTTTCTCCATCTCTTGTTTGGTTAATAAAGTTGTTTTCGAAATTATTTATATGCTATATATATGTGGACGTGACGATTCTTCTAGCACAGATTTTCCCATGTAATCTTACTTTTATAGTAAATAATTAATTAAGCTTGTTAACGCTAGAGCTAGGAACATTAATTATTGATTTTTGTAATGTCTGTTGCATTTTTGCAATGAAAATATATCTATATATATATATATATATATGTGTGTAATAATTAACTAACTATAGATAGTAGGTAAAAATCTCAAATTTATATGATAGTTGTATTATTGCCAATGGTGCTCTGCTACCCAGAATCTTTATATATGAGTATGTATAGACAAATGATCTAAATAAACTTGTATTTAGAATTATCCTGAAATTGGTAAGGCAAAATAGGGCCACCTTAACCCATTAAAAGTTCTATCTAATTAGGCCTTCGACATTTTACACTCTAATGAAATAGAATTTACAAAAAATTAGCTATATCTGATCTTCGTTGGCCTTTCAGCCCTAGCCACAAGTCATCTTCATATTTTGCCACATATGTCGGCTCAATCTCAAAGACATGTTAGAGGACTCTTTGACCTCATTGCTAGATCAATTGATTCCATGTCAAATAGAAAGAATGATAAGATTCCACCTCTTCCATCTCCAGAAAGCCCCCTAATGGTTTAAGCTACTGTTTTCATTTCCTTGCTGACCTATCATGCAAGGTTATATATCACCATGAAAAATTCTGGATAGCAAAGCAAAATTAACAATAATATAAGTATCATATAAATTGGAGGTTTCTACATGCATATGAAGTATTAATTATACCTAATTGTTAGATAAGTGGCACATATATTTAATATCTTATGCTTAATTAATTAAATTATAACACACATATTATATATTATAAATCCAACAATTGAATATTATAATATTATATAATTAGAATAGACAAAAAAAAAATTCTAATAAATATGCCGATCCCCTTCACTCTTACTGTACATTATTTTGGACATATTTCTAAATGGGAAACTGAAATTGTGCGTAACTACCCTGATGAACAAGGCATGAATAAGAAAACCTTTATGATAATACTAACGAAAACCAGAAAAAAAATTTTGATATAATCTGGCGATAGTAGACCAAGCAAATGGAGTGATACAATTAGCTATCTAAGTGTATAACTTAAAGGCTTATTTGTAAAAAAAATCCAAACGTTTACAGCTTTTTGCAATTTAATCCCAACCTTTTAATTTTTACAATTATGTCTCAATTTTTAATTTTTTTTGCAATATTAACACATTAATAAATTTGGTCAAATAAATTAATTCATTAATGTTTTACAATAAGACTTATTGGGGTTCACTCTTTGTGTTAATGGCATTACACTTCATTGCCCACTCAAAATTTTCTAAAATAATTTTGACCAAATTCATTAATGTGTTAACATTGCAAAAAAAATTAAAAATTGAGACATAATTGCAAAAATCTGTAAACGTTTGGATTTTTTTCACAAATAAGCCTAACTTAAATATATCTAAATTAATTGATTAGTCTATCAAATCAGTATCCTATGGGTGATTTAGGCTTTTGTGCTGACATTATGCCGGTTGATCCCTACTTACCGACAAAAGCACCGGATTAATGTATTCTCTCATTTCTGTCTTTGTTCTTTAAAAATAGAGACAGAAACAATAATTAACAATATATTTCATGTAAAATTAAATTAATTTGACTAATAATCCTGTTTTGGGGTACCATATATCAAATCTTTCACGTCAATGACATAATTAATATAAAGTTTAAATAACTATAAAAAAAAACCCAAAAATAGATTATCCATATATATATATATGATAATTAATATAAATTAGGCATTGCTCAGTGCAAGTCCTTTTATTATACAACTTAATTACATTGCATGCCTACCCACATGGCATGCACACATATTTATAATATATATAAATCTATATATATAATTTAAAATGCAGTCTAACCCTTTTTTTTTGTCTGATCTAATGATCAAACTCTCTCTACTAACAAAGGTTACAATGAGAAAAATATATATATAGATTATAATTAATTAATTAACTAAAACAAAGGGGCTCTGCTCTAATTACATTATTAAACTCCTAATTATAGCAGCTTCAGGACTATCAGCGTCAATTGTAGCCAAAAGCTGAGACAATCGCTCACTTAAGTCATCGACCTCCCTGTGCAAGTTCCTGATATAGTTGCAGGTCTCTTGTAGGACCTTGGAAGCCGATACCTGCACAACAAATAAAAGTCAACTCCAATTTTACTTGCCCAATATTGGCAGATAATTTCTAGCAATAGGTATATATTAAATAAATAAACAGTCTTGAACATGTGATATATATATATATATATATATGCTATTCACATTGACAAAACATATAGCATTCAAGAAACATAGAAAAATCAGTTGCGGTTTTTCCATGGTCTTAACTAACTAGCTACAAGACAGTTTTTTTCTGCTCAATGTGACAACATGGAAACCTATTTATTTATGTTTACATATATATCCCTCGATGTCCGGGACCTTGTATCTTCTTAAACAGTGCAATTGTTATCCATAATATATATATATATATATATATATATATATGCACACACGCACCCGCACACTACTCATTTACAAGGTAACCTTGTTTGTTACGCGTTTCTGTGCAAGACTTAATTATCTGCTGTTGTACCAATTGACAAAGTAGAAGTTGTTATATAGACTAGAGTACTGGGTTCATATTGATAACAGTATCTTGTCAGGTACAAAATTCATTGAAGTATTGTGCTTTACAATTATATATAATTTCTTTACAAACAGGAAAAAAAAATACAAGAGTTTGGAAGGTACCTTATCGGAGCGCCTGTGGCGAATCTCAGGAAGAAGCTGGCGTAACTTGGAGACAAGGTTGATGATTTGATCATCAGTGATTCTTGGAACACTTGGCTGCCTCGACCTTCTGCTAGACATGATGATTTTAATAATAAACTTGAAAGTGTATGTGGGTTAATATAATTAATAGCTACAAGAGAAGCAACCTTAGATGGACAAATCAAGAAAAGAAAGTGGACTAAAATGGCAAAAGGAGAAGAACTGATGGGGGGCAAGAGGAAGAGCAAGGGAGGACAAGTGTTAAAGAGATTTGAAGAATTGGAGAAAGTGATAAGAGAGATTTAAAGAGGACCACCAAGGTAAGAGAGCACATTAACAGGACAGTGATGTTGGATGTGAAGAAGACAAGTGCGTTGGAGAAAAAAGAGGACTAGCCCTTGATGAGGTTTTTAAAGAGAGAGGGTGAGAGAGATAGAGACCATACAAACACTCTTCTGTGTGTTCCCAAGTTGGGGTTTGATCTCAAGTGGCCTTGAACAAATGTGTTTGTTTTTTACCTAACAAAGTGGGCCTTTATGTGCATGTCTCAATACACAACACCATGTGATCATAGGACATTGATCCTCTCCAATCAGGGACTTCTATTTTTTTTTTTTTTCTTTCTCATTCAATTTCATTATCAAACTACAATTTCCCACATTATTTTTAGCTTTTTTTTTTTTCTATAGATATGGTTAGCACTTGTTTTACAAGAAAGGACATATAGCATCGATCTCCCTTTTTTAAAAATTAATAGATAATTTTTGCAAATTAAATATAATATAATTCGAATTATGCACTTCGGTATATCTTGTAAAAGAAATAGACACTAATCGTTGCCTCACTAACTTGCATTAATCTCTTTTTAAGTAAAATAAAATTGCATAAATGTTTGAATTAAAGTCGAGTCAAACCTCAACAAATGTTTAATATTTATATTTCAAGAAATTTTGTATATATATTATAAATTTCAAATTCGATTAAGCTTATATGACTTTGTTTAAACTTCAATTCAAAGTTAATGCAAATATTTATAATATTATAAGTGGAGATTAGTGCTTCAAAAGTTCAATTAAACCGAGTTTAAATTTAAACAATAAAATTTAATTGACTTTGAATAATATAGTATGCACAGTTGTAAATAACTTGTAATCACATAAATCAAACAATCAAATATTTATTAACACAAAAGAAAAAACTTGCATCAAAATATTGTTTTGATTTATTATAGCCATAAGAGACAACTACAGTCATTCATTAATATCCAGCTTCATGTCACCCTCAATTTTGCACACCAAAGCGGTACAATTCTCCAAAATTCCTAATGCCCATGTTCTTCAGCTTATCAGCGATGGGTGGAATACAAGCTTCTGCAGCTATAAGCAGTTGATCTGATTCCGCAGGTTTATGCCTCATTAGAACCAACTTTCCTCTTCATCTATTCAGGAAGCTTGTCGAGGATTCATCAGGCTCCTGCCTTATATTCTACAATTCTTTGAGGGAGACTTTAAACTGAAAATTCAGCCCATATTACTTGACAAAGGCTGAACAAAGCTCCTTCCAGCTCTGTTGAACATGTGCATCCAATGTGTAATACCACTTAACAACAGCTCCAGTTAAGGAAAATGGAAATTGCTTGACAATTTGTGCCTTAGTCAGACTGCTGGTGGGCTTCATGAAGGTGTGTTGACCCTGTGCATGATCAAGGTTGAATCAACTCTTATTTTTGACTTTAACAATCAATTTTGTACTTCTAACATCTTTGCTCAAGTGTGTTCATAAGCTAGGAAAAGATCATGCTTCCATGATAATGTACATCAATGATTGAAGCTCAAA